>CEMT01387863.1:0-30765 GCA_900068985.1 Pterula multifida
ATCTCTGCACCCTCCTGCAGAGGAAGGGAATCTTGCACCAAGGAATGATTATCGCCCGACAAGACGTGACCTCTGGCGGCAAAGTGTTTGTTGAGCTGGGCAGCCAACGAAGCAAGAGCGCTCGGCTGGGAAGAGAGTGAGGTCGGCTGTGCACTATCATTTCCATTGACATCATTGGAAGGTCGACTGTCATCATACGTCTCCGTCAATTCCTCATTCTGAGGAACAAGATTTGACCCAGTTTTCGAAGCGCCGTTGAGCAATGGCCGTTCTGTCCGACAAGGTGAATTTTTCGTACTGCGCGATGTAGAAAGCGCGCCATCTCGAGGGGCATACTGATAGACCGTCAACTTGGCATGCAACAGAGATTGAGGAACAATCCTGAACTCACCATTTTAGCGCCTGCAACAAATTGCATTTGCATCTGTTCCTCTACACCATCCTCATCGGCATCCATAAATTGAGATGAGCGGCTAATTGACTGCTCAGATGCTAAAGGGAATTTAGATTCTGTGGCAGACTTAGTTGCGTTCTTAGAAGCTTTACGGGGTGTGGCTTCGTCCTCTGTAGCACTACCGCCTTGCTGCGGGTCCTGCAAGATGTTTTGCCCATCTCTACCCTCCAGGATGCCGATCGTTTTGTTACGCTGGAGCTGCTTTTCGAGAGCAGTGACAAGGCTCTTGCGATCTACATTTGCCGGCCCAGCATCAAGAATATCGTCGACTCCTTGACCAACTTCCTTCAGCATGCGGAAAAGTTCCAGGATCTGGAACTCCAACTGTGTTATCCGTTCCTCGTACCCAGCCTTCTGCTCCTCGATTTGACCCTGCAATCTAGTTGTCATCTCACGAGATTTGTACAGTTTCTCTTCCGCCTGCCCCAATTCATTCTTTAACCGCCCCACAAGACCATCGTGTCCCTGTGCTATCTCACCCTCCAGTATCTCTTTTTCCAACTTCAACTGCATTGCCATCGACCTTGCGGCAGCAGCCTCATCAGAGAGTGCTTGTGTACGATCAACCTCATTAAACTGGGCGATGATACGCTCGACAGATTGCCCAAGGCGCTGTTCGGCTCCTGCTAACTTCTTATCAAGGACCACGTCTGTGATGAGCGAGTTGATCAGTTGGTAATAATGAACCATGGGTGGACCTTCCTCTCGTATGAGGAGCAAGTGTTGCATCATCGACAAGAAGTAGTCCCGTGCCTTTGTGCCATGAGTCTGAGCGAAGATAGCATTGTAAACGTCCTGTGGGTTACTAAGGTCTTTGAGTATTTCCTGGTCAAGCCGTTCTCGCAAACGGCGTTCATCTTCATCAAGTGCTTCTTGGGTATTTCTGATGAGCTTGTCGAGAGCTGGGAACGAGAAGTCCAGAAACAAGGTCAATATATGTTGCAAGCCAGCGGCTTCCATCTGCGAGCGATGATGTAGACGAAGGTCGAAGTCTTCAACCTGATCAATAATGCCATTTATCAACACCATGTTGGCAAGCTAGAAAAAAATTGAGCGCTGGCAAGATATCCAGAATTTACAGATTTCCTCACAGCATATTCGTTTAACGATATGTCCGTGCCCCCAGTTCTACGAACTTCTTCACTGGCACCAACGAGACTGCCCATCTTACCACGACCTGCTAGCATTTGCATGAGAGATTTGAACCAAAAATCATAGCACCCTCGCTCATTATTGGCAACGCTAAGGTTTTCTAGAGCCAATAGCACCAGAGGAAATGCCTCTCCCTCCTGCCAATAAATGAGAAAAGAGAGTATTTCCAAGACCGATCTCCGAGTCGGGGTATGCGGGGAGTTCAAAGATAATGCCACTTGCGTGACGAGCAGATTGTGCGAAAGAGCTTCAGTTGCACCGCTCTACATGAAATCAGTCCTGTCAAACGAGGAAAAAAGACAGCGACATACATGATTGTTAAGTATTAGCCTAATAATCTTCACGGTCTCATATTCCAAAGCAATGTCATTCTCCTGCCTGGCACCCTGTTATTCAGAGCGAATTATATGCAATTCACTACGCACCTTGAGTGGCCTTTGCGACTTAGATGCGCTAGAGTCTGACCCAGTACGGATGTTCCTTGGATTGAAATGAAATGCTGAAACCAGCTGTATATTGTGAGTTCAAACAAAATAAGACAAGAATCTAGGGCGCACCTAAGCTCCTTAGTCCTGAGTGAGACCGCCAGACTCCCAGCCTGTCGGGGTGTGATAGTTCGGTTCATGAACTTCTGGATGTACCATTCCGGTGATTCAACAATGATTGCATGACCAAACTCGCTTTGTTTGCGAGAGTGGTCTTCCCGGGCTTTTTCCTCGTTCCAGCGTAGTTGCTCATCGCTGTATACCATACGCCATTTTTGCTCAATCGTTAAATTGAGATCTCCAAGGTCCCGATTACGAACAACATTCTCAAACATGGCTTCAATATCCGCATCATTAGGAGGTCGCTCGAAGGAAAAATCTTCATTGTTTTTTCCGTTTACGTGGTGATAAAACTGAGAAAGGTGCGAGTCGGAGGACAAGGAAGGCGCATATTTGGAAATACGATTAGTTCCTGACCGGGTTGACGTTGGACGGACAGAAGGTGATGAAGGATAAGGACCAAAATCAGCGTGGTTACTTGAGCTGCTTATAGATGCTTCGCTCTGTCTGAGGCGCCTTTGCTTCATGTTCTGTTTGCTCGAGAAATCGCTGTACACAGTGGAGGAGTCTGTGGTGGAAACGGAGGCTGATGGAGAAGACGGTCTATTCCTAAATTCTGCATATACTTTGTCTCGTTCTGCTCTACTGCGAGCTATATTATACTTATTAAGTTCTGTCCCGTTGGTAGTGAGGGTAGGGTTGGTGATGGGGGCGGAAATATAGGTTGCAAGACCCTGGGACGTAGTGCCAACCGGTAATGGAGAGCGAGGTGGTTGGGCGAGTTGGTCATAGGGCACAGAACGTTCTGAGATAGAACCATTTCGAGGACGGGACTTCTTCTTCCCTAGTATGCTCGTCATGGTATCATTCTAGTAGCACTTTAGGAGATCGGGCTCTGCATAGCCACTGGGAATCCAGTACCCAGTGTCCACCCCACGTGCTTCTAGATCAACCACAGGTAAGTAGCTAGGCATAGTACTCAAAATTCCTAACAACTTCTGATCTTGCCCACTCTCCAGGACTATCCTCCTTCCATCCTGACATCGACTGCCATAAGAGTAATCTGCAAGTTGTTGCAGATATCAATGACTCGTCGCCAGCTTCCATCATACACCTCCACAGAGCTTCGATACAGATACCCCATGTTCCTATCAGGTTGTGCTGATGTAGTGGCTCATGGATTGATTGAGATCTATACGGAGGAGATGTTTGCACCGAGTGGAAAAGTTCAGGGTGCTCGTACTTGTTAACCCCACACTCGTAAGTGCGAAGATAGGCTACCATTGCTGACAACAAACCCTCGACGTTTGGAGCGGGGGAAAAGGGAAGAAGGACGAGGCGAAGGACGACTGAGGGTAATTCCGGGAAAATAATGCACGATTCTACATATCCCGCACTATTCATCAGCCTCTACTGAGTCAAGACCGAGGATCCACGTACCTTTTGCCAACAACAAGCCTAGGCAACGAATGATGGTTACTCGCCACTCGCCATGAGTAACAGACTCCATTCTCTCAACACCGCCGATGACCAAAACATTCTCTAATATCCTTAACCACGGCAAAGCCTCAGTGGAATATAGGTGGGTCGAAATTTGCATTTCAATCCATGATAGTAGTGACGACTTTGAGACCACCTCCAGTGTTGCTTCATTGTTGCATGTGATGCTAGCCAAGCACTGGGTGAACAATATGTATCAGGAAGTTGAAAGGGTAAATTGCAAACAACTTACCTCTAAAATGCTTTTCCTGAGAGCTACATCACCATGAGATCCTTGGAACGAGCTTGCCAGAAGGTCCCAAGTATGCCGTCTCTTCAGAACTTGCCAGTCCTCATATGTTGACATTCCGTCTGCCAGGAATCGGATGATCCATGATCGCTCTTTCTTCCACTCATCCGCGCTACTATAAAGCATCTCATAAAGCATAGGAACATCCCCAATGTCGAGTTCTGGTCGTCGCAGAAGGAATCTAGAGACAAGGGGATGAAGGAAGCTCGCAGGAAAAAAAACACTCCGGAGCGCATAGAATGACAATAGCGTGGTGTAGGAAGGTAGGCGGCAAGGGTACGACTTTTCTTGCTGAACTAATTGATCCTTCAGAAGATCTAGTAGGTGGATCACATATGGCTTTTCTTGCATGTCTGCAGACTGAAATCCAATAAATGAGACACCAGTCATGAGTAATAATCAATATTAGCATCTCACCTTCAAAATGATTGATAAACCACCAAGACATGAGAACGCAAGCTCTCTTATTTTGCCGTCTTTCGTAGACAAACATCGAATCAGCAAACCCACAATGTTGGTTCTAAACAGCTCCACCCAGGCGAAAGCGGAATCAGGAGGGCAGTCCGCCAACATCTGGGAGAACAGAAGTGCACAGAAGTAAGGGTCTATATGCTTGGAATCCCTGGATTCGTTTCTCTCCTTGAAATCGTCCCCAGCACGCCTCCAAGCGGGAAATGCTAGACTTGTTTGCAGAATCTGTGTCGGTTCCATAGAGCATAGCGATTGAAGAGCATTATGCCTCGGCTGAGGACTGGAAGATGAAGAAGCTGACCATTGGTGCAATAGCGAACCTACGGATAGCTTGCGTTGTACTTCAAAAAGATTAAAGATAGAGAGGATTTTACGATCCGAGGAAGCTAGCGTCCCATCATATAGTGCGATCAGAGGCTGAAGGTGGCTGAGCTGTGAGGTATTCCAAGGGTGATGAAAGAATAGGTCATGTAGCAGGCTGACTATGCTGGTCCGTAAAGGGATGGACAACCGACAAGCCTTGAAAAACTGGGGATGTTGGATAATACTCTGCAAATGTCGATTCACTACCACTGGCTACGGTAAATTGTGAGTACGCCTGCGCTGAACAAAGTTGGACTGTGATTGACCTTCAATGTTAGCGTCTTGACCAGTGCAGAGCATAAATCAAGAATGGGCCTCTCTAGGAAGCAGTGTTGGATAGCAGCAGTAAGCACTGGATCCACTAGATGTGGCTGCGCTTTTGTGTGCTTGACCAAATTGCCTGTTCCCGGTATCACATCAGGCTATCGACTGTCCACAAAATTACAAAGAGCTTACTTAGTGCCTTGGTTATATCATATCCTTTATCATCGAAAATTTGTTGAGAGAAATGCCTAGCTGCCCATCTCAAGCCCAGGGCGATGCCCGCTTGGAGCATCGATAGTGTCATCGAATCATCTTTCCGCATGAGGTGCAGTCGAATACAGAGGTTGAACAGGTGGTGAGTGGCGACTGAGAGATCATCAGACTGGAGGTGGTCGGTCACAGCTTTACAAATTTTGGTGAAGCCAAGTGTTGACACTTTGCGTGCCATTTCTACGATGGCTTCAACACACTGCGCTCGAGAGTCAACATCAGTTGTTGAATCAGCAAGGTGGTTTAATAGCACCAAGAGTATACCGATATGAACATCATTGTACTGGTCTGGGCAATCATTCCTACAAACCCGCAAGGTTTCTGAGAATGCCCTAGCGATTCTGGCGACGTCGGACGCCCCTAGCCTTGCATACCAGTCGGTTTGTATCCATCTGCTCAAATCATCACTGTCCACTGTTCTTGATAAGATAGCTGCAACAATAGCTTGTACCCTACATTCATTCCATTGCGCGTGTTCGTCCAACAAGAACTTGAGCTGGACTTTCAGATGTGATTGCTTAGTTTTCGCTACAAGGAGCCAGCTATCTTCAACCTCCCGGACAAGGTCTTGAAACCCCTTGGTTGCTGTCATGTGAAACGGACCGCCATCAATGAACAAGGGTATGGAAGTGGAGACAATCTTATAGATGATCTGATCCAGGGTGATAGCAATGGTCGATTCAAAGATTTGATGAGCAACCAAAGTCGAGCGCAAGGCAAAGAAACCAGGGAGCCTACTGCGTAGCTCGGCAGCTAGCTCAAGCCCTACACGTGAATCTACGGCTTTCACGACGGCCAGAATGAGCTCTGGTAGACTTCCTGCATCTACTGAGCCATATAAAGCTGGAACAAGAGAGCAAAGACGGTCTGAAAGGCTCAAGAGCGTGTCATTTCTCATGAGTCTTGTCCAGAGAAGGGCGGCTGGCTGTTGTTAACAAATTAGTGACTTTACTTTACCGGGAACAACTGGATTCGACGACTCGCCGTAATCGTTAGAGAGTTGCTTGATTCTGGATCCATGAGAACAAGAATGCGATCCGCCCATATCTCTGTAATTGCAGAGACTACATTCTGATCTAGTGAGGATCCGGATTGAAGAACAGACAGTAGATCATGACCAAGAACTACATAGATGCAGTAGAAGTAAGAATAACGGAGGTATTGGGATGGGTAGAATTCCAAACCTTGGCATGTACTCGCGTTAATTGAATCGGAAGCAAATAGGGCATCCAGTTTCCTACATCCCCCACCAAACACAAATTTCTTCAGCGCTACGAAATCGTCACGGCTTAGATTCCTTTGGGCGCAGGTAACAATTGCGCCGATGAGGCACAAACAATCATTGAGCTCAGCTTCGTTATTGAACAATTGTTGTATATCGAGATGCAAAGGATGGGCATGCAAGATAATACGAATTGATCGTTGAATGTATTTCACAATTGATTGTCCCCCCGACAATGAGCATGAGTGGAAAATACTCTCTGCTAATGATGTTCGCTGTGCAGGTCGGGGTACATCCTGCCCTTGACAAGACGCGCGCTGGCCATGAAGGTAGCGCATGTAAGCATAGGGAAATCTGAACCTTTCAGATCAAATAGATAATCTCAAGTCGCCTGACAGAGGGTAGAAATGTAGTAAACGCACCTTGAGTTTCGACCAGTGATCGTGTCTTCAGGTAGTAAAGTGGAAGAATCACTTTGTCCATGTAAACACTTGATGCCGGCCTCTAAGTAATGCAACTCCTTCATTGCCGCTTCATATGCATCACAATCTCGTTCTTCAAGAGAACTTTGCAAGGTCTTCACCACCTCCTCAAACATATTGATACATGTATCCTCTGTTTGACTCAATAAACCTATCACCAATCTCTTCATGAAGTCACATATGCCCCTCGCTGCATTTCGATTTGTGTATTGATCGGAGTTCCTTAATTTATATGAGAACTGTTCGACCAGAGTACACAGCAGAGGGCTGGGCAAAAATCCTGGATTCCGTCCTACATCGATTCTCGTAAGCATTGCCGATTGAAACGATGAGGTGGCATATAAGACTTGTAGGTCTTCTAGATACCTATAGGGAGTCTTCATGCACCTTTGAATGCAGTCCTCAAAAAAGAGAACTACCGCCGTAGTGCCCTCTTCATCATATTCTCCTTGGAATGCTTCAAGCCATACTGCCACTTCGTCCTGGTTCCGCTCATCCGGAAAGAAATTGAAAAGAATGCTTTGTCCGAGTATGGTGCTCACCAGCACCTCCGCACCATGGCGGAGCGAAAAAGACGGAGATGTGCACAGAAGACTAAGAAGAATATGAATTGAAGATTTACTTGAGCTAGCTGTCTACTATTTCAATGGCGACATATAGACGTAAAAGAAACTCACTCACCAGGCTTTCCAGTCCAAATCCAACCTTCACAGCTTTCCTGAAGTGTCCTGAGTACATGCAGGTTCTTCATTATTTCTAGGCCACTGATTACGGAATTCATGCTATACTTTGCATTGATACCCATGAGCATCTTGCCAGGATCAAGCTTTGATTCACTGATGGCGTCCGGCAAACATACGTGGTAGAGCCATAATATACGTTGAGACATTTCACCAAGAATAGCCTTTTGGATGAGCTCATCATCTTTCGCTTGATCCTGCAGGGGTGCCCGGCCGAAGGAGTCATCGATGGTATTAGAAGAAAACTCCCTGGCAAAAGCGACAACAACGCCAAATTCAGGCACTTTTTTTCTAACTTCCTGAACAACCCCACGGATCCTGAGTGCCCATTGACCTCCTGCTTGCTCCAGACTGGACTGGTAGTGAGAATCAGTTTCTTCGAGGTTGACAGAGATCCGTCTGAAGACTTCAAGTACGGCCTGCAACTTGTTGAGGCTTTTAATAAGGGCAATGGCTGTACAATGCTGCACGAGCCTACTCGCAGTAGTAGATGTAGCAGGGACGGGTGATGCTAGACCTTTCGTAAGGAAGGCCTTTGTCAGAATCGGTGGGAATATATTTGCTAGAATCGTAGAGAGTGGGGGTGGCGTGGGGTTATATAATCCTTTTTGGGGCTCGGACGAGGCATTCACATCGAGATTGGGAGGGGAAACCAAAAAGGGTTTTTCGGGAATACTCAAGGAAATGACACTTCCTACAAACCCGATGTTGGCAATCCATCGAGAAGATAAGCGAGGATTAAGAGTAAGGCCGGAGGAAGACCAGTATCCAGCGACAAGTTCTGGGCATGCATCGAGTATCTTGAGTGCAAGTTCCTGCTGTCTGGTGTCCTCTCCAACCTTCAAGGTTTTTAGGACGTTGGCAAGAATTTTATTGTATAGTGCCTTCTTGGGGTCTCCCTTAACTTCTGCTGACCTAGACTCGAGATCAGTAAGGTCTGATCGAGGATACCAACCTTTGTCTTGGAAGCAAAGGCCCATTCCGGGTCGTGTCAGGATCGCAAGAAGGAAATGGTGGGCAAGGTCTGCGGGGTTTTCATCCACAGTCGAGCTTGTATGCTCTAGAGAATCTCGTTCATATAGTTTTATGATCTGAAAGGCAAATTTGTCAAATCCCGGGAAGCTTGTAGATTTGCAGTTGATAAGACATGCAATAGGACACAACAACTCACATGAGCAATCGTTGTCTCCGCAAACACATTGATTTTCAGGCTACGAGCAATGCGTACATCGGCTAATACTGACTCCCAACAGGCTTCCAGAATAAATCTGATAACAGTGTAGGGATCCGCACTGAGCCCTTTGAAAATGGACATGAAAACATTCGAATGAGATGTCAGGAAATTAGTTTTCAAGGCAGGCGTTGATGTAGTCGATACAAACGAGAGGATGTAAGTCAGGGTAAGGATGCGGATATCTGGCTTGGCTAGAGGATCTTCGAGTTTTTTTGATTTGCGTCTCAGGGTAAGCAGCTTGTGGATTACCCTAATATCCCAGTGAAACGACTCGAGAAGAGACAATCTTGCTTTCCCACTGGAAAAGGTGGAGATGGCGTTCAGCAGTCTGAGGGTGTGAAAAATACCGTCGGAATTGACACCACCAGCCAGTGCTGAGTTCAGTTTACGCATCCATGGTGGAGATGAAAGTGTCTTGATGATAGGGTGCCCGAGATGGTGATTAGCATAATGTGCATTAAGCAGGGTTAATAAACTACAAAGCAGAGATGGTATGAGGGCGTGCAAAGTCGATTGGCGCTGCGAAGCAGAGTCCCAGATCTTGAATATTATTTCCAGGCCAGTATCCGCCAATGTCCATTCACAGGCGAGAAGCAAACGATCATCTTTGGGAGATATGATCTCCTCGAAGCTGACATGAAATTGACTACGTAGGAGTGTAATGGCTGCGGATAAAAAGAGAGATTAGAACTTGAAGAGCTGCTTGTCAAATCGCTGACCTACCTTTTACATGCGCAGTTTCATCAACTGCATTTTGGAGACCTGACTGAATCTGACCGACGTTGATGAAGGACTGTTTGGAATTGCCGTCCAATTTGACACGCTTCGTAGGCCGTTCCGCGGCCATTTCACTATCAGAAGACGATCAGGAGGTTAAGACTCAGAGGGATAGAGGCTTTGGCTGATTATGTAAGTACATTCAGGACTACATATCATGACATCCACCGCATCCCAGGAGGAACTCAAAACTGCCAAAGTACCTCTGGGTTACAGAGACCAGTGTTCATCGTATGTTTAACTTATAGTTGATATCAAAATCCACATCTTACGACTATTTCTCTAGACTTTTGATCCCACTCAACATATGTCGTCGGGAACGCAACTGGCTCCCTTGGGAGTGTGAGGACCAGAAGCACGCTTATGAGAAGTGAGTTCTACACCGGTTCTTCTCCTTCTCTGATTGACTCATCACTGCACGTACTAGATGTCAATATGACGAGTATGTTTCTTGCCCCTCCACCAAGTAATCCTCTCTGATTTGCATGCCGTTAGTTATGTTCGTAGAATGAAGGTTCTGTCGAAACAGAGGCTTGCAGCAGCCGAGGGATCATCATAAACAGACGACTCTTCATTTGCCTTTGCTGTAGACTTAATCAATAATCCCGCATTATCCAACGCATTCTGCCCGTTCTCCGCTTTCTTCTGAAGTTAGTAGCAGCAGACAAGCGCAAACAACATCCTTGATTACTTAGATGGACATGCTTCCTTGGAATCATAGCAAGTATCAATATCAACAGGGCCTAGCTTCCGTTTAGATGGTTACACTGGTGAATATCCAGCTGCAGAACTATTGAATCTATCCTCGCATATGAAACTAGCAGTTCTAATTCATAAGATACATAAGGATTAAATCAATGCGAGGGGTATAGAGAAAATGTGTCCAAACAACTGTCCAAAATGAAAACAGAAGATTAAAGTGTACTTGTCAAGGCATCAGAACCGCTCGGACGAGGGGGGATATCCTCGACCTCCATAGCCACCCTTTTGGTACAGTTGATGCCCACTAACACCCCCAACTAGACTTGCAGGTGCACCGTGATAGTTGCTTGCAGAATCTTCCTCATTATAATCCATCCCACCAGGACCTGAACCTGCGAGTAAAGGATCCTTGACTTCCCAAACTGCTGCCTTGGAACCGACGGAAAACTCGAGGTCTTCACGCTATAGCGAGAAACGGATCAATTATCTGGCTACACGAGACACAACAAAACCTTACAGTTATACTGTCCCAGTATTTGTAGACCATCATAACGCTCAGGAGCATACAAAGCGTGAAAAAGAACAGCCCATCGATGTAATGCTTGATAGCATCGCAGATAGTGACGCTAAAAGCAAACAGAAGAACCTGTGCAATGGTGAAGAAAGCTGTCCCGAATATGATATCGCCAATGGGCCACCGGTCATCTAATGTCCTGAAAACAAGCAGGAGCTGGGAAACAACGTAGATGACAGTGCATATGAGGGGCCAGAGGATGTACATGATCCAGAGAGCAAACGGTTTCGAGTAGTTGAAACCAGCAATGCCTTTGAAGGTAGCGATAGCAATAAAAAATGAGAGTGCAAATATCACTAGGCAAGAGATTCGGAGAAGCTATATCCAGGATCAACAAGGATGATATTTTTGTATACAAAGGCATGACTCACCCAAAGGGAAAGTGGCGTTCCATCCTCAGCAAACTGGAAACCAACGAAACCATTGATAAGTAAACAGCAATATGTGGCCGCAACTAAACCGGTATAAACCGCAGCAAAGTACTGAGGACAAATCAACCCTAAGAACTGAGGGGAAAGGCCAAGTGTTCTCACCGGATAACTAGCATTGGCAGTCGGTATGATGCCTGAATCCAGGAAGATTGCAAGCAATTCGATGACAGCGTATAACCAAAAGAACATAACGATTTCTTTCCGTCCTATTGAATTCAGTCAGTGACTCGAACTTGGTGTAGGATAGGCTACCGAACATGCCTACTGCTGTATATTTGCTCCTGATATGAAGAATCATAATTGCTGTCATGATAATGGCCACAATATGAACAAAACATGTTGCTGGAAACAAAAGAGTAAGGACACATAGGGAAAGAGAGAGAGAGAGAGAAGAAGGGTATCGGTGCTAAGGCAGGGGTATCTGCAGAGACTTTGTCTCGAGTTACACAAGGGATTGGAATGCCGTTCACTCACAAGGTTGAAAAATTAAGTTTCCGCCGACGTCTACATTCCTGCTATAGCAAGTTGGCTCTATACCCTGCTCTGTTCCAACAAGAGGACAGATAACAAGGGCCGCAGTCTCGCAGATCTTGTTGAAAGAGCCAAATTCCAGACCCATGAATTAGCGCCTATCGTGTAAGGAGGAAAGACTGAACGAGATAAAGATGAATAGAAAGTATGGGAGCGAGTGTGCTCACAAGTGTGATGGAGGAGGAGAAAGGATATCGTGATGTTCGTCGTCTGAATTGCGAAACGTGGTGAAGGAGGTGGAGGTCAATTTGCAAGATGAGGTGAAGGATGTGACATTCTGGAGTGACGGTGATGACTTTGCACTGCCGCCAGCACTCTGCTGAGGCATAAACTTTAAGTACCTCCTCCCACCATCATCAAAGCAGTAGACGACCACCGAGATATCCAAACTTCAATTCTTAGAAGCATCGTACAAATCTGAGCAACCGATGCAGGCTTATCTGTTTAACATTGATTGAACGTTGAACGGTTGAGTACCCTTTCGAACTAGCCCCCAGAATTCCTGAATCAACTACTGCTACTGTTATTATCAATACATGCCTTCAACATAAGATTAGTGGCAAGATGGCCGAGCGGTCTAAGGCGCCGGATTTAAGCAACCAAGTTGTGATTCCCGGTGGGGCAATCCCGCGCGAGTTCGAACCTCGCTCTTGTCATTGTTAACCTCCCACTTTAAGCTTTTTTTCATTACACTCACTATCTTTCTAATATGATGAACCTTTGTTCACAGAAGAATACTATTGACTACTACTTGCTCGAATAGATACTCTCCTTGTACAAGGTTACAATTGATTACATGTATGCATACAATAAAGTGCTATGTACTGCTAACAGTTTCACTGAAATCCCACACCTTGATATCGCCATCATCACTGCCTGAAACTATCTTATCTTCCCCAAGCGCTAAGCAAGTCACTGCGGCGCAGTGACCAACTAGAGTCGCTGTGCATTTGCCCTCCTCGCGACTCCACACCTAAAACGGGGATCAGCAAACAATTAGAGTTAAGGCGAGGATACAAGTCTATACCTTTATAGTCCTGTCGTGACTACCGCTGACTAGTCGCTGCTTATCAGCTGCAACAGCCCAGACGCCCTCGATATGACCAAAGAGCGTCCTTTCATTCTTGCCACTATCGATGTCCCATAATTTGATTGTATTATCAAGACTCCCTGATATGAGCAATGGGACAGATTTCTTGCTCGATGATGGGCTGGCACGAACAATGGACGGAGTGAAAGGCTGGTCAACGGGAGGTGAATGTAATGACGCCGGATTAAGGGGGAGAGATTGTGCTGGAGACACCTTAGATGATGAAGAACACCGCCGTGAAAGAGTTCGAGAGGTCACAACCTGTTGGTTTTCAGTAGGATGACCATCGTCTTCGCCTCCTTGCCAATTTGAAGAGTTAATTTGAGAGCCCACTGTCCTCAGCCCATCGTCCTCAGCGTCACTTTGGTCGGCTAGAACGATTCGCATACTCTGCACCTGGCCCATATGACCCACGAACTGTCGGACGCATGTCCGTAACGTCAAATCCCACAGACGAATCGTTCCGTCGTCTGATGCAGAAAATAACATTTTACCGGGATCAACGGCGACACCATGAAGTGACGCATCTGTGCATTCAAGGGTTAATTTGTGCAGTCCAGGGGGCGTAATGGAGCTGGCAGAATCCCAGAGCTGTACTGCATTCACCCAGTCGTGGTGTCCACGTAGAGTAAACGCTCCTCCAGTACGGAGATTCCATACTCGGATAGTCGAGTCAACGCTTCCGCTTGCAAGGACATTGGAATCGTAGTTCAAGGACACCACACCCTCTGAATGTCCGCTGAGGGTGCGTATACAGACACCCCTCCTCCAATCCCAAACGCGAATGGTATGATCCATGCTGCCGGTGATCAGTTTGCAATCGTCAAACTGCAAAGCTCTAACCGCACGGGTGTGACCTTTGAGACAGTGCAACTCTTTCCCGGTCTCCATATTCCAGACTCGTACAGTGCGGTCGTATGAGCCGGTGATGAGAACAGGGAATGAGGGGGTAACTAGTGTTTCGCGGTATTGTAGACACATGACACCGTCTTTATGACCTTTGAAAGTGCGAACAGAACATCGACCTCTGCGCCAGTTTCGCTCAACTGTGAGACGTTCTGAATAGACCAACTTCCATGGTCGTGTGCGAGGTATACGAGTTTCTTGAGTAAGAAGAGAGGTACTGCCACAAGATGACGACGGGGGTTCCGGTGGGCGGATATCATAGGGATGAACGTGCTTAGCGAAAGTGGGAGTATCGGAATGTTGACGAGTTAGCGATGGACTAAGTGGTGGGGTGCCAGTTTTCTGACGCTTCAGCGATCTCTCGTCAGGGCAGTTGTCGTTGGGGCGTTTTATCGAAGGATCAGGAGAGCCTCTATAGGACCGTTTAGTTTCTAGCACGGGTAGACTCCAGCCACATTTGCGGCACTTTTGGCCGATATGTTGTTCGCAGATATCTCTCCAAAGCATATCGTCATCTGCAAGGTTTTTCCAGTGACGACTTACTTGAGCAGCCCGACAGAGTGATGTAGCATCGAGATATCCCAGGATTTTCAGGGAGACCTCTAAGGGAAGAACGGAGAACGGATCGAGACGGATAAGATGGGCCAGCTGCTCGCTTAACAGGGACAGTTGGGAGAAGCAGCACATTGTGAGCAGACCGTGAAGAATAAGAGCTCGTCGTGGGTGGGACGAGGAAGAGAAATTGGACCAGATAGCATTCACCGCCTCTCTCTCTTCTAGTGGTAATGCATCAAGGGACTGTATAAGAAATATTCATTAGGGAATTGGAAGAATCGTAGTATCTTCACATACCTGTTGAAGCTTAAGATTAGTTCCCTCGTCTGCCATACGTAAATGCCTTGGACATAATTTTCGAGGTGGGTGTTGCTGAGTTGATGCGGGGGTTGAAGTCGGGGTTGATAATAACTGTGGCTTGGAGAGTAGACGGGGTTTGTCGAAGTGAGGATCGGCGGATTGCTGGGAGACAGCAAGTTTAGCGGCAGGGAGAGTATCGCAAACGTATGAAGAGGACTGAGGCGACATAGTATTAGTAGAAGTAGAAGTAGTATGAAGAGAGTAGCATCGACGTTGTCTACAAACTGGAGTACTGACTTCTGACTACTCCGATTGCGCCATTTCTTCGATTTCATCACTGACACGAGCAACTTGCGCAATTCATCCCATCCTTATCTCTAACTCTCCTATTCCAACATTTCTACAGGTCAATTTCATTTCTCATACACTAAATTGATACCATGTTTCGTTTCGTGCGTCAGAGAATAACAGACAGAAAATAATACGTAGACAAAAGAAAATGATAGACTGATTGCGCAACGGCACAGGAGCAAATCTCATACATACACCATCCTCCTCTTCCCGCAGTACCCAAGATATACAAACCATCACCATGAAGGAGCAAGGAATATATATATATCAATCCAGTGAAATCCTCATCTGCTCCAGTGGTATAGGTACAAAGGTGTCCAGCACAATTGATCGTGAAGCGAGCTCTGCTTCAGTGTGCGGTGGAACAAGTTTTCGGATAAGATCTGGTCTCACAGAGAGTTCTAAAGAGGCTCAAGTGAACGAAAGGTCTAGATACCAACTAAGCAGTAACGGCTCACCTTCCCTTGTAAAGTCAAACAAAGGAGGAAATTCCTTGCCATTTGGCATCCTCGCTCCTTGTACCCGCAACTCATCAAAGAAGGGATGAACCATAGCCTCGATCGCACTCAATCGTGCACCTGGAGTGTATTCCAGTAATTTGGCTACTAGGTCAATTGACTCTGGCGCAGTCCGGGGTCGAAACACCTTCCAGATAAAAAAAACACTCGGTCAGTCTGAACTTTTGACCTAGACACCTGAACACACTTTTGAGAATGGATGAGGCTTAATCTGGGGGAATTTATGCTCCATATAGTTAGGATTCATTGTCTTGATTTGCTCCCTTGTTGGTGTACCCAACACTTTGATGATCTCCACTAATTGATCGATACCACTTTCACCGGGGAATAGGGGTTGACCCAACATGAGTTCCGCCATCACACATCCAGTAGACCAGATATCTAGATTTGCAAAACGTAAACATGTTGACCCGAAATATATAGGACACAAAGAACTTGCCGATGTTTGTTGTGTAATTAGTAGCACCGAAGATGAGCTCCGGCGCTCTGTAATATCTCGAACAGATATAGCTAACGTTGGGTTCGCCTGCAACTAAGATCTTTGCAGAACCGAAGTCACAAAGCTTCAGAACACCAGTGGCAGGATTGAGGAGGAGGTTCTGTGGCTTGATGTCTCGATGACATATACCAACGGAATGGATATACGCCAAAGATCGAAGAAGCTGGTACATATAAAGTTTGATTTGGAGCATGGGCATAGGTTGCTTGAGTTTGGCGTAGTGGCGACTGGCACGATACACAGTTTCTGGAACATATTCAAGAACAAGGTTGAGATAGACTTCATCTTTCTGTGAACAGCAATCGGGTTTAATCGAATAACAACCAAGTGGCGGTAGCGCGGCATGCTTGTCATACCTTTTCACCATTGGAATAGAAAAACGCTCTTAAATCAACGACGTTGGGATGTCCCACCAGTCGCATAATCTGCAACTCACGGTTCTAAGATACGAAGAAATATAGTTACCAAAGAGAAAATGAGGTACACAGCATAGCAACATGATCACGGATTAACGTACCTTGAATCGTTTGTCCTGCAAGACTTTCTTAATCGCTATGTCTTCCTTCTCTTTAGCTACATCAAGGAGCTTTGCCTGAAAGACGACGCCAAATGAGCCATTGCCAATGACTTTAGAGTTGCTGTAGGCGATTTCGGATGTAGAATCGGATTTGCCATCTGTAGCAACAACTTTGACGACTTTATGGGGATCATCTATAGCTGATGTAAGTGTTAGAGCGAGCCAGTGAATAGACGAAGAGAAAAGGTGGTATGAGACGGAAGGACGGTGCAAATGGTATGAAAGGGGGCTGTATAGGAGGAAAGAGGACTGACGAGAGATCTTGACACCGTTTATTGGGCCGTTGGTGGACATTCAGAGATACGATGAGTGCGGATAAAAGAAATAAAGGAACGCTTAAATGGTGTGGATGGCAGGAAGGCGATGGATGGGCAGAACGAGGAGACAGGGTCACAGGAAAAGCGGAGAAGGGGCTTGGTGCACGTGCCAAGCTGATCATTCTCGATTTATTGATTAAATAATTATATCATTCACCTTCCTGATAACTTATTTGACAACTTCTATCTCACTAACCACCATGGTAGATGTCATCCTCGTCGATTGGGAACTCAACGATCCAGGAAATCCATATAACTGGCCAGCGTCCAGGAAGTGGCCTATCACTTTGCAGGTCTTCCTGAACTTCATTGATTTCTGCAGCTTGATCATGATCACCAATCTCTGTTCCAGCTCGCTCTTGCAACATTCACTGTGTCGTTCAGTAGCAGCTCTTATACTGGTGGCCTTGCTCATATCTCGCACGACCTCAATGTATCTATCGATATTGCAATACTTGGTGTCTCTCTATATGTTCTGGGCTTTGCTCTGGGGTTAGGCATTTTTGCAGCTCTCCAAGGTAGTGCTCACATCTTTCTGTAACCTTTGTTCTTTCTACAGTCCCCTCATTTTTGCCCCCCTCAGCGAGGTAAGCAGTTTAGTTTCCCCACGGGCATCATCTGACAAAGCTTATTCAGACCTTCGGCCGCGTCAGTAATCCTCCTCTCACTCCTCCCTGGTCGGCTGACTTGCCTGGCAGCGAATCGTTTTCATTTGCACATTAACTGCGTTCACACTCTTTCAGATTGCGGGTAGTCTTGGTCACAGTTTGCCTACTCTCCTGACTTGTCGTCTCCTCAGTGGAATTGCTGGCTCTTCACGTACATATCATATTTTGTTGGTCCCCGAGAGTCTCCTCGGGATTCCCGACATTCCCCTACATGGTACCGAAGGTCTATTGGGACAAGAAACAGTTCTCGGCTGAAGGCCAAATAATTCAGACCAATGGACATTTCTGGATGAGCTCATCACTGCCATTACGTGCGAAAATCCTTTTTGGCCTTTTCTGCATTCTTTTGTGTCTCCAATAATCTCATAAATCTCTGCAGACGTGATTAGATCCCATGTCTGTCTTGACAAACATACACTTTGTTGTGAGATCTTCTGCTTTGGCACGATTTGGCAAATTTGGGCTTTTCTTATCCGGGCTTGGAGGGAAATGTCGGGCTTCCTGAATATAGTCTTCCTCCCCGTTTCTGATCCCAAGCTTTCTAGCGCTGACAAGTGGCGGTGGTGTTATTAGCGACATATGGGTACCTAGGGATAGAGCTGCGGCTACTGGCATATACTCTATGGTCACTTTTCTTGGGCCTGGTGTGTCCAAAATTTCTTACAATTTGATCCTTTTCTCATGTTAGTCTTCAGTGATTGGTCCCATTGTTGGTGGGTTCGTCGTGGAAAATCCACACTTGAACTGGCATTTCAACTTCTGGATTATGTTCATATTTGGTGCTATCACACTAATATCTGGTGTCATCATCAACCCAGAAACAGTATGTATTCTTGGCAACGTTTCAGACCTTCTTAAATCTACGCCGCTCCATCTAGTATGCACCGGTTCTCCTTCGTTGGCGTGCCAATGCGAAGAACAAGGTTGCTCCAGATGGGGTCAAATACGTCTCTGTCTATGATGTCGCTCGACCAAGGTCTTTCAGAAACGTTCTGAAGATTGCTCTCAGCAGACCTTTTCGTAGGCTTTTGAATGCTAGTCACTTTGAGCAACCAATTACTGATTATTTATCAGGCTTTCTCATCAAAGAACCGATTGTAACTGTATTATCTTGTTATATTGCATTCGTCTATGGGACAATGTATGGCTTCTTCTCGGTGTTTCCTATTGTATTTCAGCAACACCGACACTTCGGGTCTGGGTTTGGTGGCTTGGCCTTTCTCGGTCTAGGGCTTGGGGTCATCGTTGGTACATCCCTGACTCCCATACAGAATAGAATTTTCTGGCGAGCGATGGATCAGAGTCCAACGGGAAGAGCACCCCCAGAAGCGTAATTTCCAGGAGTACTGACTCACCTTACTTCTACTGACCAACCAAAATCCCTCCTAGGCGATTGCATATGACCATGTTAGGTGGTGCCCTAGCGCCTATTGGCCTTTTCTGGTTCGCCTGGTAAGGGTGTTTGGTAGACACTTGATTCCACATTATCCAATACCTTTGTATCTCGACATACCTTAGGACTACTCAACCTTCCGTCCATTGGATAGCTCCTATTCTTGCCGCAATCCCGTTTGGTATTAGCTTAGCAACCATTCTGCAAGGACTGACGGCCTATCTTATGGATACTTATGGAGTCTTCTACGCATCCGCCACTGCTACAACTGTACTGCTGCGTTCCTTAGGTGCTGTTTCCCGTTTGCCTGAGAAAAGACGTCATAAGAATCTTACGCCACTACAGGTGGCGCAGCGTTCCCATTGATTAACCCCTCGATTTACGCAAAATTGGGCGATAATTGGGGCACTTCCGTTTTTGCCTTCATTTCACTGGCGATGATGCCTGTCCCCATGCTCTTCTATGTGAGTGGTATTTCTATCGGACTATTATCTGATCTCTAAATGAGATGCCAGCGATACGGGAAATGGATAAGGAGTAAATCTCAATTTGCATATCATGAGGGCAATGAGCAGTTGCAGACCGCGACTAGTGGATCATCTACAATAGGTGTCAGCACAAATGTGGAAAATACGGAAAAAGATGCAACTCCAGTACGTGTAGAGTCTTAAACTCAAGCGCCAATTACTGTTTGTGTAGGAACTGTCGGTTTTTATGTCTGCTGCCATTTCTACTTATACAACACATCGGAATATCATATTATATCCACCGTCGTTTATTCTGCTGAGGCCAGGACTATGAAGCGATGAATCCCGATTCTGGGGCTGGAAGACAATCTTGCACCGGCCCAGGGATCGATATCTGTAAGAAGTCCCAAGCTGCACAGGCTTGTCCTAGTCCCCATGCTTCTGATGCTTGGCGCTCGATTTCACGTATAACTGCACCCCGTATATCACGGTCGTCGATAGGATAACGAGGGTTAGGGGCAGGAAAACTAATTTTAAGATCACAATCAGTTTAACAGATCAGTTGATACAAGCTTACCGTCCTCCAATATGATTTAACACCAGTCTCTGAGCACCAATTCGTTTGGCAAATTCTCCTGCCATGACTGGGGTAGAGTGTCCTCGAGACAATGCCTTCGAAAGTACTAAAGAGGCACTCCGTCTTGCCTTTGGATCAATACTTGTTGGTATGAACGCGTCCGTAGCTTCGTGGACCAAAAGGGAGGGACCGGGAGAAGTGGCAAGGGGGATGATCGCAGAAGGGTCACTTGTATCACCCAAGATGACTACTTTTCTGAAAGGTGATGCTTCTTCCCGAACAATATATCCAAGACATGAATCTTGTGATAGCAAACGTCCGAGTCAATGCGCAAGCGTAATGGAGTGTTTTGACTTGCAAACCTACCACGATGCATAATTGGACCAGCGTCAACCACCACGTTGCCCATTTTTCCTTGGGCCGAAGTGAAGGCTTTCCAGAATCCATCCTCTGAGCACAGAATGTCTTGCCCAACATTTTCACTGCTATGTCGTATTTCAGGAGGATTACATGGAGTGACCCTGTCCTGCGGGGTGAGCAACTCATGCACAACGTATCTATCGGCAGTTTTTGTGTGAGTCATGTTTAGGATTGTCCTGACAAACAATCGGAGACCGGCTGGTCCATAGAGTTCAATCCTGGCCTAGAGATAAAGAGACTTAGCATTGACCAGATCGAAGTGTGATTTTTGATATTTACTGGCCTGCGAGATGAGAACTCTGACGAGCCATCACCATCGGTAGGGGGAAATAGTATATTTCTGAGAATAGTGATTATTCCCATTGTGTGATCAGCTGTATTCAAGGAGATGTCATCTAAGGACAAGCAAACAGACAGGTGGTATCGCAAGGATCTTACCATGCATATGAGTTACGAAAATCTTCTTAACTCTGTTGACGCGTAGTTGATAACTTCCTCGGGGCTGGAAGGAGAATTGTCTCAAAGTCCCTTCTCCTGCGTCCACCACTCCTAAACTAAGGGACTATAGAAATTCAATACTCAAGGTAAAGCTTACTCCACAGAGTTCCATCACCCAGCACGTCTGCGACAAGACTAGAACAGTTCCGCGACTCCGAAGGTCCTCCCCCAGATGAACTACCAAGAAATGTAATCCTAAAAGCTCTTGACATAACAAGATCAGATGTTGTGGATAGGTCAACGGCACTTCTCTTGTAGCTGCTGCTGTAGAAACAGGAAATTCGACCAAACGAAAAGGAACGTAGGTGTAGAGTTAAGAGTGTCAATAGTCTTCCCAGTGGTGTCATCAGCTGTAGGCTCCGAGTCAATCCACGGCCTTAACCTGGAGCTCTTGTTGAGTACAAACCAAGTACTGAGCAAAGCTCAATATGAGTCTGCGAGAGGAGACTAACCTTTTAGCAAGTTGTAAATTTAGACTAAAGGTTGCGTACATCATGTGCTTCCAATTCAGATCAAAAAATTCGCAATACCCCGACATCTCTGAGTCGAGCTCGCAAGTTGAAACGTTGAAACTGCGTATATACATCAGATTTACCTACATAGCCATATAACTCTCATCTTCTGTTTACCTAAGATAGTACTACATCGAAACTATCCTGCGGATTGATCACATTCACCTTGATATTACTGTTCAAGGACGAATCAGAGACTTCGATATTGAGTGTAGAGCCTCGGCGAATCGCGTTGATATTGGCGGCAACAGTAGCACCTTTTCCAGCTGGAATGATACCTGTCAACGATTGCCCATCTTCAACCTCATACAGCTGGACTTCGATCTCTTTGGTAAAGTCATAATCAGGACGTCCAACACCAGATGGACCCAGGCAAAGAATCGTTCCAGGTCGCACCCATACCGGAATTTCTTCCATGGGGACATGTTCCTTGACCCATGTAGGACCGATAATGGTGCGGCTCGGATGGAAGAAGGACGTCCAACGACCAGCGGGGAGATAGTATTCTGCTTCCGTCCCCAAGGATTCAAACACTGGGGCTACAAGGAGGGAGGGGCCCAACATATACTGCCTTTCTAAGAAGTGTGTGGTACGATCTTCTGGGAATTCCAAAACCATTGCTCGTTGCATAGGATGGCCAAAATGATGTGCCTCGATGGCCTAAGCAAGCAGTGAGTTACAATTATTGGATTGTCGGAGCAAAAACAAACCAAGCTGTATAGATACGGCATAAGTCTATGTTTAGCATCCAGCCACTTGGCCATATTGGTTGCCGCATCTTCCCCATAGTTCCAAGGCACCCGATAGGAAGAGGATCCATGAAGCCCTGTGAGAAAGTGACAGTCAGTATATTGGCTCAACGAACTCGAGAAACATACGGGAATGAGAAGAGAATAACCCAAAGGCTACCCAACGTTGATATATCTCTGCAGGCGGGTGACCCTGAAGACATGATGATCAGTTGGCGTTACCGAAAGCTTCTGGTCTACCTAGATACCTCAAAGCCACCAATATCATGCGCAGCAAACCCAAACTAAGATGATGTAGTATGAGTGTCTGAGCATAATCTCCAAAAGTAAAGCGTACTCCAGAAAGTGTCAACGAGAGAGCGCCTCGAATAGCCTCATTCATGGCTTCAAAAGTGGATTCACAGTCGCCTCCCCAATGCTGGCAAGAACATTTTGGTCAACTGGAGTCAAGATTATCATAGGACTCACCACCGGGAAACTAGGCATCTCGATCTGTCAAAAGCATGCAAAAGTGTACAAGGCAGACACTGACCGCTGACCGCCAGCCGCTGAAGATCGAGCAAACAGTACAGCTTCGCCCTTACCAAGACGTTGCTCCAGGAGGCCATACACTAATTCATTGTACATAATAGAATAGGCATTATGCATCCTCATAGGATCAGAACCATCATAATAAAGGACGTTCTCATGAGGAATACGTTCTCCGAAATCAGTCTGTGCTCGCCCAACAACATCAGCTCCACTCAGGATTTTGTTTTAGAATAGGAACAGACCTTGAAACAGTCAACGCCGAGATCCATTAAAACAGAAATCTTAGACAGGTACCATTCGCGAGCGGCTGGGTTAGTGACGTCTAATATGGCCATACCAGGCTGCCACAAGTCCCACCTAGAGAAGAAGATAGTACGAGCGGACGAAAGCAGTCATTAGCTGTACTCACTGCCAAGGGCTGCCGTTGGTACGCTTGATAAAAAACCCGCCTTTTACACCCTCCTCAAATATAGGGGATAATTGTGATATGTAAGGGTTGACTAGGAGCCAGATCATGATCAAGGTTGTTTGTTGGAAGGAGGGGATATCACTCACTCCATACACATACGTTGACATTAAACTGGTGTTTGATACGAGCCAGATACTCTTTTGGATTCGGAAAGTTGTCAGGATCGAAAGTGAACGAACACCTGGTATTTCTTTCTTAGGACAAATATTGATTGACATTGTTATAAAGTAGTGAAGCCACCATTCATATTGCTTCATCCAGAAACAATCGAAGTGCATTGTTCGGACATTGCATTTACGATCTTGCATACCCTGAAGGAATGAAGACACAGTATCACTGGAATAATCAGTCAAAAATGACGTCGAGAGCCATAATCCGAAGGTCCAGGTCGGAGGGAGACTATATTGAACATGTTAGCCTCAGAATTGGTTGATACTGGAAGTGGGCCACATACCCAGGTCGGCCAGTCATACGGGTATATCTCTCCAGAATCTGGAGTGATGAATAAGTCAGAGCATTGGTTTGAGAGACAAAGAGAAGCACAGACTTTCAAAGGCGTTTCGCCATAAATTACGAAATACTCCAAGGTGGAGTCCGCAACGCTAACACCAACTCGACTAACTTTCTCACTACCGACCTCGACCTCAACCTCTCCAGGATGGTTAATAAAAACACCGTAACCCCTATTGGTCATGTAGAAAGGAACACATTTGTAAGCTTGTTCGCTTGATGTTCCACCATCTATGTTGATAAAGCCATTCAGCGAGAGCTGGTATGGTTTATGCACAGATCTCACCCTGGTTCCAGATCTTGATTGTTTGACCTCATATGTGAAAGTGGTGTCAACAACAGTGCGTCTTGGAACAGTAACATAGAGAGTTCACCATTCTTAATAAAAGCACCAAATTGTTCACCCATGCCATAGACGAGTTCACCAGGAGACAGGTTAAGCTCAGAATTGAGGTATCTAATGATGGCAGGGGGTCGTTTGGGGCTTGGATTCGAGGCTGGGTCCAAAGCTGTACATGAACTACTCGAGGCTGACGTTAATGACCAGCG
Organism: Pterula multifida; assembly: GCA_900068985.1. Classification (NCBI taxonomy): domain Eukaryota; kingdom Fungi; phylum Basidiomycota; class Agaricomycetes; order Agaricales; family Pterulaceae; genus Pterula; species Pterula multifida. Next base: position 24,458 of record CEMT01387863.1, read on the forward strand.
CGAGGGCACGTCAAACAAGGCCTGGTGCTTAGGACCAGCGAATGTCAATGTGCGATTCTGTGCCTTGAACATAATCGTGTAGGGGTTGGAGGTAATTTCAGCCGTCAGCGCTCGGAGCTGAGGTTAGAATACGAGACGTATAAGAGATACAGTACATACCTCCTGTCGTTAGCATGGCGTTATCCGCATTGCTGAGTCGGACGTCTTTGATTGGTTCTGCATTTGGAAACAGGGAAATGTTTGGATACGGTTCGATGCTTCTGAGGTGATCGAGTCGAACACCGACTACGCCCTGTGTGGGTGAATGCACGCGGATGCTTAATACAGGACCTGTGTAAAAATAAGGGTTGCAGTAGATGAGAGAGGAAGAGAGTCTAACCCCCGAGTGTGTCCCCACGATGACGAATAGGTCTGGTGGAAACCTGGAGATTGAAACCATCGTCTTCCATGTTGCTTTGAACAACCTGAAGGGCATAATGTGGTTTGACGCCATTTTTGAGCAACCAAAAACCATCATTAAATCTCATAGTAGTGGACGAGCTAGTAAATGCGGGGGGTATGAGACTTGTGGGTATTGCAGGTGTTATATATTAAAGAACCTCATCACGAGAATGGAGGAACCAGAAGGATACGGGCCGCTCGACCAAGGTTCTCCGAAGTAGCTCCGCCAGAGTTTCCAATGAATGAGTGAGAGCAGCATGCTGCACGGATACACCGGGGGAGTAAAGCAGGGGTGAAGTGGTATTGTACTTGGGTAATTTCCCCGCTCTGCATGTGAGCTTAATCCTTGAGCATGTGTATATTGTTGTGTTCCAGTACGATAGAGGGTTTGATCGAACCAAATAGATCTGTGTGGGCTATTCCTGCGAATCCTTGGACAATTTCATCGATACAAGCTTTCCTTGCCAAGAGCCATTATCACAGCGGATGATATGGAAAAACATTGCCAGTGCCAAGAACCAGAGAAACACGGTCACATGACCCTCGAGTGGCTCACACATCATTTATGGCGCCTCAAGCTTCAGGCTTCAAGGCTAAAGCTGGCCAAATCCCATTGTACATGTAGTAGGATATCAATGCTAATTCTATGGTAGCTTGTACAGCCTGAAAATGAGTCTCTCTGATCAATACCACCCGTTTCATCGACCAAGTACCAAGCCGTCTAGTCCAAGCCCATGATCATAATTTATCGGATGATATCGAGGACATGGTTTACCTCTTCCCAAATAGCTCTGGAGGGTATGCTATGAGTTCAGAATGATGATGATAAGATTTCATTCAATCGGAGCCCCGACATCATGCACACAAGGGTAGTAAGTATTTAGTAGACTCGTGCATGAGCCTGGATGACCTTGGATCGCCAGACCCTCTGTGCTCTATGTGATATAGAATTCTAGCATGCAACCACTCAAAAAAGGTTCTAGCGTGACAATATGCCCAGTAGATAAACATGTACATAGTGCAGTTGCATATCATTGCCATAGCAAAACCAAAGAGAACGGACAACTAAAATGGAAAATCTATTTCGTCCTTCTGAATCTGTCCAATGCGGAAGGTCTTTTCTCCTCTTGCGGTATTCCTCCTTGCTTCAAAGCAAGCACTTTGCGCCTCTCTTCCCGTTGTTTCTGAAGTTTGGATCGAATTGCAACCTAAAAAGTTGAAATTTGTCAAGCTCCGTCTTATCAATAGCATATGATGATCCAAGAGAGAAGACGCAAGGAGAGAAAAGAAGTTGGTTGAGAGAGGAGACTTACCGCTGTAGGATCTATCACATTCTTCCTCTGCTTTCTTAGATACCTATACCATATGTTAAGGTCAGCCAACGTCATTGAATTTACTGGCAGAAGGAAACAGTAAGAGGAAGAAAATTAACCGTTTGAGACTCTTCCCTTTCCCTCTCATCTTCTTCTTTATTCGCTCCTCCTTCGACTTCTGTTTTGCATCGCTATCCATCTCATGTCCCATCCTGTGTTCATCCTGGTCATCATCATCAGACGAATGAACTTCTGTTTCGTCTGCTTTTCCTTGAAGTTTGAGCCGCTCCATCCGAGGTAGCTCAGAGAAGGGTAAATCCGGTACAGATTTCCCTGATAGTGTAGCTTGAGTTTGTGTCACTAGGTTGACGGGCGGTGCTAGAGATCCGACAAAGGATGGGTCGAGACTTATTAGATCTGGTTGGATCTAGGGAAAAGAATGAAGAAATTAATATCATAAATAGAGGAGTCAGGCAAAAAGAGGAAACAAGACGAGCCTTTTCCAACAACCCTCTAACCTCCCTCTCTCTCCTTGCTTTCTTGTTTTCGAATGGATCAGCTTCAGTGCTATCAAAGTTTGCTTCTCCAGCACCCGGAACGAGGATGGAGGATAGACCTGCTGCGTGACCTATGGTAAGGACATCTTGAAACGGTGCGAATCGTAAAGATGTCAATGGACGGTGGGGGATGGGATGGGTTAAGTAAAGTGGTGGTGGAGAACGGCCGGGGTGATGTGTGTGTATTGCTGGAGAGGTGTACGCCTTTGAAATGGATGAGAAATTAGTGAAGAAGGCAATCGAGGAAGGTATGAACAAGTACATTGACAGTACCACCACTTGCAACAGCCAAACACCCCTTCGCACTCCATTCAACAACTCCTGATCCTCCCCTTGCACTCCATTCTCTTACAACGCCCTTCCAATTCCTACAATCCCAAACCTTTACCATCCCATCTACACCACAAGTAGCCATATACCTTCCCCCTTCTACACTTGGATCAACGGCCACACTAGCCACAGGACCTAGATGAGCAAGAACACGCACAGCAGGATGAGGGATATTAGGCGTCCAGAGTGTAACAGTGCCGTTCTGATGGCCCAAGTGGATCACAGCGTTATGCGGATTTTGAGTCATGCTAGATGGTGACCCAAGCTTGGTTCGATGTTCAATGACGAGTTGTCCTGTGGATGTGTCCTGGTATTTCAGGTATCCTGCATTGCCCTATATATATATATATRTRTRTGTGTGTGTGTGTGAAATAGGATGAGCCAGGAATGGAACAAGATACGTACGACGGATGCAAGGAGCCAGTGGTAAGGCAAATATTCAAGCCTCGTAGGTTCGATATGTGATTTAAGGCAGTGAAGTTCTACGCCATCTCGGTCATAAATATATACATATTTCTTCTGTGCGATGGCAAAATGAGAATGATCATGCAGAAATCTATGATCAAGTCAGGCAACATCTCAGAAGAAAACAAACAAAAAAAAGCGAACGTTATATCTTTGCAAGTTTCCTGTAGCTGTAACTCGGTGTGCAAAACACCTGCTTGCCAATCAAATGTAGCAGCATGACCATGCCTGCCTACAATCGCAAGATGCCTACGGAGTGATAAGCACAGGAAGGAGGTAAAACACGAGAATCCAGCACAAACCTCCCATTCTTCGTATACCGGGCCCTATACGGCCCTCCATCTAACTTCCATTCTTTCCTACCTCTCGCCGCTTCCTCGCCTGTGCTCCTAACAATATCATCCTGACTAACCCTCCACGTTCTCTCCATCTCATTCTCTACCTTGACCTGTCCACCCTCACCCATATTCAACATTTCCTCCGCATCTCGTACCAACTCTTTAGCCTGAGCATTACCAGTACTTTGGCGTACAAGTTCAATACGAAGTGTTTTGTTAGCTATGTGCGCATATTTTTTGATTTGAGAGGGGTCAGAAGGTGTCGGGAGACGGAGAGATTTAGGTGTCGAGGTGCGTTTGGCTATGGAGCTGAGAGTGTGGTCTGAGTTAGAGCCAGATTTAGATAATTTGGATGATGAAGGTCGTGATTTTTTATGTTTTGTATTGAGTGGCCGTATAGCATCTGCTTTGGCAAAGAGTGAGTCCATTCTGCCGACCTGATGAGGAAGAAGATATGAAGTTCGATCGGAGCTCTCGGGCCGATCTATTTCAGATATATAATAATATTGCGATGAGGCCTTGAGATAAGGCCAAGGTCGTTGCAGAATGTCCACGGCTCTTTGGAACGAAACTCCTCTCGTACTTTCTCATCGCCTTTCTCATAGAGATCCTACTGGGCCTTCTGTCTATCTCAAACTTGAAGTTGAGCGAGAACTCTCTATGTAACCTTCTAGTAGAAGTTCTCACTTCTCATGATCATTCTGCCATCGCATCGTCAGAATCTACATCCATGTTATTCGTTCAAGTATCGTGGTATATCCCATTTTATACAACACCACAGATCTATCAGAGGGCAAACTATACACTGTGTCATCGGTAAATGAACTCTTCTGCAGTCTCTGTCCTTAGTGCTAAACTATCAAACATTTTTCACCACTAACAGCATCAGGCGGAAACGCGGGCCTTGCAGCTGCATGCGTTGCTAAATCATTACATATCAAGTGTACAATTTATCTTCCTATCGGTGCAAGTGATGCACTCCTCTCTGTTTACAAGGAGGAAGGGGCTGAAGTCATCGCTGTCGGCCACGTCTATGCAGAGGCGCTTCTCGAGGCCAAAAAAGCGGTAGAGAACGGCACAAACGCGTTCGTTTCGTTGGCACCAATTCTTAATCCCCAGATCTGAATTTAGTCAAATTCATTGTAGCGTGATGGTTCCTGCATATGACGATCCCTTACTTTTTGAAGGACACAGCTCGATAGTGAAAGAAATTCGAGCACAATTGAATAACAGCAAGCCCGATGCCATTGTCTGCAGTGTAGGCGGTGGAGGATTACTTGGAGGAGTCTTATTGGGCTGTGAGCAAGCCGGATGGGACGATGGCAAGGCAACAAGTTTAGGGCTATATTTCTCCTTTCTCACTTGTTCGCAGTCCCCGTTATTGCTGTGGAAACGATTGGATCCAACTGCTTCTATCACTCGATGGCCCTCAACATGTCAAGGCTAGACTGGCCTCAAGCTGAACTTTCTCCGGATTTTGAGCAAATTTCGGAGGAAACAGACAGCAACCTTGTTCATCTTGCTCGCCAACTTCGCTTCAGCTCTGCCGCGTCTGGCTCTCTTGGTGCCTCTGTGCTTTCGGTTACAACACTGAAGAAGTCTCTACAACGAAAGGGAGGAGTCACATGCGTCAGTATCCCCGATTGCCTTGCAATGCAGACCGTATGTCGTTTTGCAGGTCAGTCAGCAACCTATAAAATTCGCTGCTCATTCCCGACGTGATTCACAAAAGCTTCTCTCCTTAGACGCGCAAAAGCATCTGGTGGAGTTAGCCTGTGGTGCATCGTTATCCCTCGCTTTCAAGCCGTCTCTGCTCAAACAGCTTGCCCCTGGAGCCAAATCTATCGTATTTATTGCCTGTGGGGGGTTTAAGGTCTCATTGCAAGATACCATGAACTATCAAGAGGCCGTGAACAAGGATATCCAGGATGGTAATCCTTTCTGGGAAATATTGTGCAATGGGAGGGCGTACCAAGTACCCAAAATGGAGTAATATTGATGCACTAAAACTCTCTATACCTGGATTACCATTTCCTAGTCACTTATGTACTGTATGTGTCATTTCATGTGCGCTTTGCTGTGAATTCAAATGACTAGTGATGGGATAAAATTCGTCTGCTAACTTGTTTTCAATTAAGATGATGCATATAAAGCAAGACTTTCGAGTACACCAAGAACCTATCGTACAGTTATTCGCTTCTGTCACAGGAAAATACGAGAGAAAATTTAAACAGCTAGCATGTCTTCGCATAAGTTCCGGAGGGCTCAGAAACATGACCTTCATCTATCTTGCCCTCATGATGTTCAGAGTGACTGGATTTCTTGCTGGCAAAGGCACTGAGAGCATGCATAGGTGAGTCATGCTTCGTGAGGCCTTCAGTAACTTCGATCTAAGCAAGCAAATGAGCACCAAAAATAGTCAAGGAGGTAAGTAACAACATACGATATCCGCTACCAAGCGTTCCAATAAAACTGCAGTTATATGCTCACGAATGACTACACGAAGAATTTCCACTCGTTCAAGATCTGGAGCTAACTCATAGTTGGGCACAATCCTGTCCATGCAAAAAAAACCAAATAAAAGAAAATAAGTGGTAGGCGCCGACTAAGAGGAGACGACTTTATATACCATCCCTTGACGCGCAGCAAAGTTTGAATCCATTTCTGTTGAATAGTCGGGTGCTTCTCTTGGAATTTATTAGAGAAGCGGAAGGAAACCACAGGCAAGCCAGGTACATATGACTGTAGCGGACAACGTAAAAATCTGAATACCTCACAAGGCAATGAGTATGATCACATACTTCAACATCGTCATACGCGGCAACGGCTTTGGAGTTGATTGGCCTGTGCATGTCAGAGAGGAC
>CEMT01387863.1:30933-60564 GCA_900068985.1 Pterula multifida
GGTATAGAACAGATGGATGGAATCAAAGGACCGTACAGAGAAGGAGTATTCAACAGATCCCAGGTAGTGCAGTTCGAAAATAAGATCCTTGGGCAAATGTGCTTTGTCGCGCCATATAACCCAACCCACACCGACCTATTACCCTGTCAGAGATACAGATACGTGGGACAATAGGCAAAAAATGCATACGTATGATAGACCTGAATGAAACGAAAATGTATCTTTAGAAATTTGAGCTACATCCTATCAGGAGGTTGCTTACCGTATTTGTGACCACTGTGGCAGCAAGAATCAGCACGAAGAGGTTAAAAACGCAAGTAAGGTCACACATACGAGGTGTTTATAGATACAACACGGGGAATCTGGAAATCCCAAACAAGTTTCGGAGTGGCGAATGGAGCAACAAATGCACCCGACGCGCCATCAACTGAGAAAGGCAGATGATCAAGTTAATAAATGTGAAAAACGAGGTGATGAACTTGATTACCGTGGATTGGAACAGAGTAGCCAGTCTTGGCTTCGTATTCATCCAAGAGAGCCGCCATCTCTTTAACAGGCTCATAGTGACCTGTGTAAGTGCCTAGGGTAATTGTGTGCTTAGAGAGATAATACATAGCACAAAGAGCAGTGTAAGTCACATACTTCCAAGGATGACAAAAACTCCGATGGTATTTTCATCGACATATTGCATGGCCCTCTTGGGATCAAGACAGTACTTGCTCTCGACAGAAATGGGAACGAGTCTGCATTCGACATCAAAGTAGCGAGCAAATTTCTCGAGAGCGACCTGAGCATTGGCGCCCATGACAATATTTGGGCTTAATCCTTGGTCAGGTGCAGCCCAAAATGAACGAGGCTAGAACTTGCCCAGGTTCATGAATGCTTTTCCCGGCAGCTTTGCGTTTCTCTTGCCAGATGCGCTTCATAGCTAGGCCACCTAGTTGGATAGCTTCAGATGAACCAGTGGTGGCAGTCCCGATGGCATTCTTGCTAGATGGTGCATGCCACAAGTCGGCAAGCATGGAAATGCCTGTGGTATACAAATATGTGATAGAAAGACGGAGATAAGAATTAGATATACACACAGCGTGTATGGATAAGTTCTGCAAAGGGAGAATGAGAATAAATCAGGAAAGGTGGAGTATTACGAACGGGTTTGAGGATATTCATCTTGATCAATAAGATTCTTGGACATATTCTCTATCATCAGTTTCTGGGCAGGTTCAGGCATCCAGGTATGAACGAAGGAAGCGAGATTGAGTGTGGGCTCGCCATCGAGGACAAGTTCATCATGGATGAGTCTGTAAGCTGCGTCCTCACCTGAAATTTCAAATGAACATTATTATTATTGAAATAGTGACACAAAAGAACACCGCAAAACTGACCTATTCCCTAGACATGAGTTATGTGGTGAAAATGGGGAGATGAAGGATGAAAAGGTGAGACGAACCTTGGACGGAATGTGATATTTGGGAATGGGATCGCGTTGATAGCGAGCACCATATGGATGCCCTGCTTCATTGGTTTGGTTTTGAGTGAGAGCCTTTGGGTGATTCTTCTTCTCCTGGAATTTAAGGAGTGTGAGAGAAGGAAGGATGAGAGAAAAGAAAGAAAAGACGAACGCGAGCTAGCTGAAGAATATGATCTGGATTGACGTGCTAATCAAAATAAGAGCTGATGAGATTTTTTATACAAAGATAGATGGAAGGAGGAGGAAGAGAAGGAGAAGGAGAGGACCTTTGAGAGAGACATGGGTGAATTACATCATTGCAGATTCAGATGAAGCTACTTATAATATCCCTTTGTTACCATATCAAGTAATATTTAATATTAGACTAAAATCAGTTCTAATAATAGCCATTGCGTCACACCTAGTTACTGAATCAGCTGACTCATATGTCACGTCCCATCAAACGCGTCGCGGTCCTTTACATTGCAATGCCGCGTCTTACCACGACCGTTCTTCCTCCTGTCTCTTCCTCGTCGTTCCTCATCGACCCTACCAACAGGTCTTACAAGCATCAATACGCAAACATTTACTATTTAAGGCTTCAGCTCCTCAAAGACATCGTCAAAGCTAGAGCCCAAAAAAAATGGAACCAAGCTCTAGGTTCTTCTTTCATACCACTACAATACATATTTCATCCCCCCTGACCAATCAGCTGTAGGAAATCCAGTCTACGTGCCTCGAGTTCTTGAGGTTGTCAAAGCTCAATTATCATATATCATTGGCACGGTCTATATGGACATGCCTCTTAAACCTAATGTCCTTAATGACCTCGCCCGAGACGTGAGATCCTTCTCATTATTCTAAGAACAGAGAATTCATTGTGGTTACCAAGGACAGCGCTCATTACCACAGCCCGCCCCTCCACCAAAATTGTTTTCCAATGAGGACAATATCATGCTGGAGGATGAATCAGGTCGTATCGTTCTCGTTGGAGACTGCATCAAGTCTGCCCATCTCACAACTGGTGTTATAGTTGCCGCTCTGGGCATGGAAACTCCGGCAGGAGAGTTTGAAGTTGTTGATATGTGTTTTGCCGGGCTCGCCCCTCAACCCCACCGTCATCAAAAAGAGATGTATCCAGGAGCAGCTTCTGATCCGATGCTTATAGACGGTGTGCTTCATCTGAGCTTTTTTTCCTCGCTTTGTTCTTTTTGTCTAATTCTTTGGAATAGATGAAACGCCCTTGGATAATCCCTGGATTGCATTCGTATCTGGTCTTGACATTGGCTCACCAGATAGCCTAGATTCACCAATACAATTAATGGTCGAATACCTCACAGGAGAAGCTGAATCAACACATGTTCCTGTTGCCCCTTCACAGATCTCACGTCTTATTATCGTTGGCAATTCTCTTGTTCCGTTTGAGATGAACGTGCAAACTAAACCCGTCCTCTTTGATGATACCAAAAAGGTGCGAACGTTCGTGGCGTGATAACACAGAAAAAGACTTGATTCTCATGTCTGTCTTCCGTTCCAGCGCCGGCAGGGACAAGAAGCGACATCATTCTCAAACCTCCCAACAGTCACACTATCCAGCCACCTTCTGGATATAGGACAAACACTGCCTGTTCACCTGCTTCCCGGGGCGAACGATCCCTCAGGGACCATCTTACCCCAGCAACCTTTTCCTCGTGCCATGTTCGGCTCAGTAGCCTCTTATGCTACTTTTGCTTGTGAAACAAACCCGACCCATCTACATCTCTCCACTACCGATGATCCTGTTGTATCTCGCAATCTCTTGATGAACTCGGGACAACCTTTAAACGATATGTTCAAGTATCTGCCCTCACCCCCTGTCACCCGATTATCCATCCTAGAGAATACCCTTCGATGGCGCCACCAGGCTCCAACAGCTCCAGACACACTCTGGTGCCATCCTTATCTCACTGATGATCCCTTTATAATCAAAGAGACGCCCGATCTCTATGTCGTTGGTTCTCAACCCCGCTTTGCCACCAAACTCGTTAAAGAAAATGCAGATGAGACTGAAGATGGACAAGAAAGAGTGTGCCGGATAATTATGGTACCCAGTTTCTCGAAAACACAAGAGCTTGTTCTTGTCAATATGCGGACGTTGGACGTGCGGACAATTAAATTCAATGTCGACGGCGCAAGCAGTCAGCCAAAATCTCCTTCTGTACAGTAGCTACAGTTTCATTCATTCCATTCCATAGCGGAAAAAAACCAGTATGCGTGTCCTGTCCGTTCATCTTGTTCGTCTATCCAGCAAAGGCCGTCGCGCAGCAGCATATTATCCAGAGATGCCCTCGCGCGATCTCTTGTCCATCCGTACCTCGTGATAAGTGTGTCCTCAACCACTCTCCCACCATGCTCTCTAGCTACGCTCAGAACAGCAGCCTGATCCTCATCCAATTCGCCCACAACACTCCTGATCATCTTGCGGCCCCCGATTTCAATCATCTGATATCCACAGCCGAGAGGCTGGAGCGTTTTTATGCTGAGCGCAATATCATCTTCAGTAATATCTTCATTTGCAACTCCTCGTAATTTCGTGACCAGCCGGATGAGTTCCTTCAGCTCAATCAAGCCTCCGTTCCTCTCTCTCGTACTAACACACACATCTACCACTTGTACACCAAGTTCATAGTTCCAGTCACCTAAACCAAGCATCTCTGCCCACCACCCACCCTTCCTTGGACCTGCGAGCGGGTCCACACCGATGGACACACACATTTTCTGGAATGCATGCCTAAATGTCGGATCTTTTCGAATAGAATCACGATGGGTGTGTGCAAAGTGAGAGAGAGCAGAGCGGAATTGTTCGAGTTGAGAATGAAGGTTGTCAACTTGGGTTTGAGATAAGAGGTTAGACAATTCAGCGTAGGAGCGTTTGGATTGCTCTTGTCGTTCAAAAGCGGCTATTCCCACAGCTCGTCTATGCATGAATATTTCAGATCGCGGGTGTGAATACCATAAGATCGAGAGCAAACAAGGGAGAGTTGGAATGAATGGTGCTGGATCATCAATCAAGGGACTTCCATCAATGAGATTTGTAAGTAATCGTTGTCAGGCTATGACTTTACTGATCAACTTGTGATGATGACTGATGTTCACTTGTTATTTAGATTTATGTGATCACTGATTATATGACCATTTGTTAAGATCTATGTGATCATGGGTTCAATGATCGATGACCATCAACTCATCCATACTTACCTCCCATTCTGAGTTCGAATGCTTTCCGAGGCCTTCATCCAAGTCGGCTTCCCGTCAGGCAAAACTGACTCGCTGTAGCCTCTCACGCCTCTCACAAAAATATCTCACGTCTATCACCATCTTCCTGTTTAGGGCCTTTTCTTCCCTGGTCTGGCGTAACGGGCTCACATCTTCCTTCCTTCTCACTGAAGACTGCTGTTATCCCTCTATCAACCCTGAGAAATCGAAGCCCTTTTCTGGTGTTCCCTCTATGTAACTCACCCAGTACAATGGAACCCCCCCTCTCCGCAGTAACGTTCTATTTATGTTTCTCTATAAGTTTGCCTTTGAAAATCCCCGAAAACTCCAAGTTGTCTAAAAGTTTACTGCCATGTTCATCTTTACCCCTCTTCTACTTGGCGCACTTGGTGTCAGAGCCCAATACGGTGCTCCTCCTCCAGACAATAGTCCTACATCAACAGCTCCGGCTCCGGTTCCTTCTGCCCCTCCGGACAATGGCACTCAAATCAACGTAGGCTTTCATCTTTGTGCTGCTATGCTTTATGGAATATGAACCCAGTTGTATCCCTCAGGTTGATGTCGGATTTAATGAAACCTTTACCTTCCATCCAAGCAACCTCACTGCAGCTAATGGTACCACTGTAACGTTCTGGTTCCCAAAGCAAGTCTCTCCCACGTTCCTTCATTGTAGTGCCTGAAACTGATGTCGCTCAATCCTCCAGTAACGGGATATTCAACCACTCTGTCACCCAATCGACTTTCGAGAACCCGTGCACTCACATGGCCGCAACTGGCAATTCTTCAGCGGGTTTCGACACTGGACTGGTCGGCGGTGTTCAGTTTACTATCAACGTCACTGACAATACAAAACGTACCAAGTACCATCAAGTTAGTTCTTGGTCCAAGAAACTCACGATCTCTTATTAGCGATCTACTTCCATTGCAAACAAATTCAGCACTGTGGTATGGGCATGGTAGGGAGTATCAATGCTCCCCTCTCAGGAAATGGGTCTTTTGAATCCTTGATGGCAGCTGCGAGGGCCATTGGTTTGAATGAAGTCAATGTAGGGCTTTCTTTCTTTGCAGAATAGCCCGAAATTCTCATTGGTCTTTCTAGGAAACCGCTGACGGTGGCTTTATCTCTGCTATCGGTCCTGGTTTTGAGGCGACAGCACCGCCCGCTGCCACTGGGACTGGTGCTACCGGTGGTGGTGGTGGTACTGGTGCCGCCTCGGCAATTCACGTTGGCTGGGTAGCTTTGTCTTTGGGGCAGATAGCAGCGCTATTATCAATAGTCCTTGGTTAGTCAATACAATTCCCTGCACCAAATAAAACATTAGCATGCTTCTTCTTTTGTTTCCCAATTTTTTGTTCGCATGCACTACCTTTTCAACTTCAAAGTTGGACTATGCATTCATATATCAATGAGCCTCAGTTTCGATTGTACCTTAAATATCAACCGGTGTCAATGGTCCAAATGGACGGTGAATATATTCTATGGAACGTCGCTCTGTTGCATGAACACTTGTGTCCATTTCAATGTCATGATTAGCCACATTGTGGCTATGCCAGGATTCTAAAGCCACGCCCATGTTCTCGCGGATACCACAGAGATTGACAGCACCTTTTGGCATACTAGGCGACGAACCGAAACTATCCTTTCGCAGCCAGCCGGGTGGTATCTCTAAGCTTGCCACTACCAGAGTGCGTTATTCGGAACCTCGAACGACGTCCTCTAACCCATCGTCCTTAGCATATTCCGGAAACCGACACTTATTGGGACCAAGTAATGCATCCTCGTACAGCACAACTTCAAGTAGAAGCTGACGCGTCTGATATTTCTCTCACAGTATATCACACTCTTTGATTCTGCCTCTGATGTTTTTTCCTTAATAATGCCGCATGATAGTGAGTTGCTTCCCTCCCAAATACTACTTGATAGGAGAATGACGATCCAAAAGTTCGGAGAGCTCTCAACGAGGCACCGGAAAACGTAGCAACCTTAGTACGCGTTATTATATCCCGTTTGTTTAACCTTGTCTCGGATCACACGTTCCCATCGTCAAGCAATGGGTCAGTCACCGCTCTGGCAACCTCCATCATCCGTGTCGGGACGGGATCATCGGAAAGAAATGCTACAAAGGAGGTGCTTAATTGTATACGAATTCTCCAACGTGTCGTGCCAATCATCTTCGAGTCGGAAGGGGAATCCTCCATCTTCGAGGCTGAAGTCATCTGGAAACAACCCGATGCGGATTATGCTACTGAGATGGGTCCATCTCAACAAGAGCCTCAATTTGTGATCGATGATGAGGAAGATGAGGAGAATGAAGAAAGCGAATCCAAGGATACAACCCAAAAAACAGAGAACCAGTCACAAAAGCACCCTTCGTTAGGCGAAAAACTTTTTAGCTGTTTAATTGATCTCCTCTTCTGCTGTGGATTCACTCTACCTACCAAGATTCAAGTGGACCATTACAAAATAAACTACGTGATATGGTATGTGCCTTCGTGCCCTTGAGGCAGTTCATCTCATGAGATGTACCAGGGAGAAAGGTGTAGGCTCTACGGCCGACTTAGGTCCTAATCACTCTTACGATTCCAACAAAACGGAGGTGCTACGTCTCCTTCTGATTCTTCTATCTCGGCAAATCTACCTACCGTCCAGCCTTCTTCTCTCTACTCCGTCTCTGTATTCTTTGCATTTTGTCCAGAAGACCCCCAGACGCAATGTTCTGACCATCCTATGTTCATTGCTCAACACGGCCATGAACTCTGTGCAAGTCACAATCGAGAGCATTGGCGATGTTGCTGGGAAGCTCCCTTACAACCACTTGGTCTTCAAGGGAGAAGACCCACGTTCCACTCTAGTCTCCGTCTGTTTGCAGGTGTTATGTGTACTTCTCGACTTTCAAAGTGGAAGTGCTAGAGATGCTGCTCCTCCGAATGGAGAATCTGTTCCCACTGCTCAATCCAACGCTTTCAGATACTTCTTGATGAAGCTAGTATGTGATTTTCTTTTGGGTAACCAAACACTTGTCTCAGCTCTGTTACAGCACCGCACTCAAGACTTTAACTTCCTGACTGAGGGTATTGCTGGTATATTGGAACAAGAGCTTAGCGCTGGTCACAATATTCTACCAGGCTCTAAGAAACCGATACCTTACCTTCCAGAGACAGGTATTTCCCATCGTCATCGTCATCGTCACCTTTTCTAAACATGCGCGTAGTCCTGTTCTTCTGGAAAATGATAGAGCTTAATCGGGTCAGTATTTAAAACGTAGTTCAATTTTTATAACTCATGTCATCCTAGAAATTCCGCCTCTTTGTACTAGAATCAGACCGAGGACTCGATATATTCGTGTACTTGCTATGTTATTGTTTAGAGATCAAAGATCGACCTCGTGGGTGCATCTAGGTCATTCTCTTCTCACTTTTCTCACTAACGCTCTAGAGCAACATGGTCTATGTCGGGTTCTTTCCTACATAATTCAATCACTCTCCGCGGAACCTGCACTTGGCCTGAAGTTAACTAAACCCATCAAGGCTCGCCTACCGTCCAAGTGGATTTTCCCTGGGAATGCAGGCGATTTCATGGTGAATGTATGTACAATCTATCTGAAATGCTACCACCCCATATCTCACATGAGATATAGGCCATATACTCGATTGTGGCGACAACTGCTGGAGCACTAAGTTCCCTGTATCCGGCTCTCAACATTGCATTATCGAATATATCGCCCTATTTCAAGCACCTTACTGTCACCTCTTCTACACGCTTGGTCCAACTCTTTACCTCCTTCTCCAATCCAATGTTTCTCCTATCTGACGAGGGCCATCCCCGCCTCTTATTCTTCATGTTTGAGTTTTCTTACGTCTTCACTGTCGTCATCTTATATTCATTATCAGGCTTGAAGTGTTCAATGGGCCGATTCTCCATAACCCCGCAGAGAATGCCAATCTAATCTATGCCATACTTGGTGCCCATAAAACTTTTGAGAGACTGGGTACCTTCACATTAGCACAGGGTCTTCGTGACGTGCGGCGGATCCAGTCAAAGGAAGAACAATCCAAAAAATCTGAGGCCAAGAGTACTTCTCTGCCTGAGGATGACGCTGCGCAGGAAAAGGCGCGGTTGTTAAGAACTGAAAGTGGAGAAATTGGCAGTCCTCAACCAGAGACACTGGAGGCAGATAATCTCCAAGGCGAGAGTGGAGCAGTCCATAATAGTCCGCCAACCTCTCCACCGTCGGACACAGCTACGTTTCCTTCTACTAAAGCCAGAGGCAAGATGAAAGAGAGACGTTCATCGTCTATTGATGATAACGGTATCATGGAAAGCATTTCTGCTGTCGGCGTGGGCAGGAATGGCTTCGTGCCTACACAGGAATGGGTACACTCTTCCCATATTGTGTGCTACCGCTTGTGCTAAGTTTTTGAGTTTTCAGGTCACGTCATGGCAACAAGGGTATGCCAGGGGATTCTAATTTCACAGTAAAATATCTGACAATTTGGCCTTAGCTTGCCGCTAGACTGCGTGATGTTGCTTATCACTGAGCTTCTTCCAAAAATTCAGGAAATGCAGCGCAGTCGTCAGAAAACAACATCTACGTCTACAATCATGGATTTCCTGGGCAGCATCAACTTGAGACATGTCCTTCCAGAGGTACCTCCAGTCAACCCTCGAAAATTTGTGGTAAGTTGAACGCATTCCTTAACTGTTGACACATCCTGATTTCTGCAGTGGTCGGATGCTTCCATTGTATGGTTGACATCGTTGATCTGGGGAGAAGTTTATGTAAAGGGCATGTCTCCCTTGGGTATCTGGAATGGCACCAATGTGCGGCTTTTCTACGTGAAACATGCGCAGAACCAGCCTCGTCAGATTTCAGAGACAGTGTCAAATGTTGTTGGTGGGTTTCTAGGACGCACAGAGAGTCCACGTCAGCGATCAGAGCGGTAGCATAGAATTAGAATCTCTATGCCTGTATCAGTCGTGGTAGCATACATTGTACTAATCTTTCATCGGGGAACTCCAAACTAGGTGCTCAATGACTCGAACTTGACCTATCACAACTTGTAAGCTGTTATCAGACTTGATGCACCGTGTGCCATCAGCTGCAAGAGAGCAAAGAACCCATCCCGTTCACTGTAGCTCCTTTCTTTGTGAGTCCACAAAACTGTCTTGATATGCCCCTGTACTTGGCTTTCTTCAATTCCACTTCAAATTTTTTTAAGACCAGCTTATATTGGTGATCGTTGGACTTCAAGATCCGTCGAAAAGCATGATAGCCCAGCCTTGTACATATAAACACCCTGTGAGATGATGATAGACAGGTGAGCTTACCATGTAATGGTGTTTTTTTGGCTCGTTAACGGTGAACGTGTTTGTTTTAAATCAAAAGACCTCTTGCACAAGATAGAACCCTTGGCCTGATGAACTATCTGGCTGATCGTACCTGAAAATGTAGAACCGGGGATTTCAGTCATGCTCTGCGTATGGCTATAGACAAACTGACGATAAATATACGCTGAACCAACAGCTCCTTTAACATTGACCCTCCAAGTTTTCAGATAAGCCCGCATATTGGCAGCAGTCAACAGAAAACTCTGGTATATGTTGATGTAGACCACATCCTCGCCATTATGTTCCGGGTCACAAAAGATTGGATGACTTCTCATAATTGTTGTACTAGCGGGAAAGTAAGCGTTGACCACCATACGCATACGCCTGAAATTCTCACAAGAGCATTTTGTTCGTAAATGTTTTTCCAGGATGTTGCTTGAGGGACACAGTAAGCCTGTTTTCCACACCTACAGATATTGAGTTATTAGTTTCTTAAGGACAGCGAATCAGATTGGCGCGCACCAGTAGCTGCATAACGTGTATAATCGACGGTAACTGATAAGTTCGCCATGTTGATAAGATATCCACACCATGGCATACCTGAAAGATGAATCAAAGGGAGATTCGTGAAGTTAATAGAGCTGCTCACTTGTACTTGTCTTGTTGGTCACGTTTTCTTCGTAGTCAAAGTTTGTTACTGTCTTGTCTGGGTTGATGAAGCATCCGTACTCAGGATGGCCTATAACTCCATCAAATTATGGCACTCAAGTAGCAATGATTGGAATACTTACCTTTCTCCATCATTTGTAAGAAAGATCTGGCTTTGTCAAGATTAGTCGTAATGAGAAGATAGTCATCCACAAAGCGGGACAACATCTACGAATAAGGTCTGGATCAGAAACCTCATGTCTTTTGAGAGTTCAAAAAGGGAAGTACACACGCAATCAGGATCTCTACTAAACCGAAAATGCTTACTCTCCATATCCCCGTAACAGAAGGAGCAAAGCAAAGTAGATAAGACCGATCCCTGAGGGATGCCCACATTCTGACTGTAGTAATGTTTGCCAATCTGTAAACTCCAGGTCAATACTTCGGCAAAAAAGGCAGTGACGACTTCGCTTTCCTTCACTATATTATCTGTTATATGTTCCTCTAAAAGCTGTAAAACCTTCGCTTGTCTCTCATGAGAATAAGTAACCTAAAAGATGAAGCAGGATTGGTTTTCATGAATACTCCAAAGAGGCAGCCACTATACCCGGTCGATAAAAATTGTTCCCTTCAAGATTGCTGCTAGCTCAGTTGCGTGATGCAGGAAATGAGGCTCTTCCGCTGAACAATACTTTGTCAGGTTGAGCGGATCAGGACAACAAAATTAAATAACTCTGGGGACATGGTGCAGCAAACCCCTTGTGAAACTGCCTCATTGCGGCGCCACGAACAGAATTTATTGTTCCGTAGGGGTGGACACGATACGCAGGCTGGACAGGTAGTGAAAAGGATTTCTATTTCCTAATAATCGAACCTACATACCTGTGTGATCAGCTCTCGCAGGATCTCAAGAAGCTTACTTTGTTGAATACTGTCAAAGCATGCCTTGATATCTAACTTGACAAAATAGAGTCTTGGTCTAGGGCACGACTTGAAATTTGAGGAACGAGACAATGCAGAAGAGGTCAAGATATTTCTCACAAATTATCATGCGCATCTTTCACTAGGTCATTTTTAAACTGCTTCAACTGACGAAAAAACCCTGTATTAAAATCCGAGACAGTAGCTCCCATCTTCTCTGGGTGCTTATTCTGGCGCGAAGTTCAGTAAAATGTTATCTTCACAGAGCTTACTCACTTTTTCATACGTCAAAATAAGGAAAGCACTCTGCAGGATCTGGTTGATGGACTGTTGCGATGACTTGCCCTAATTAAGATGTGAGAGAGAGAGCCAAAATAATTCCTAGATCCATACAACTGTATTATGTCTGTTCAAATTGACAATAGGACGGACACCCATTTCCTTGGGCAGCAACCGCACGAATGAAAAACCCAGTTTCCTTTGTCGGAGGATCTCCTTGACTTCATCCTGAGCTAGAGTTAACATAGTAATAGTGAAGTAAAGGAACGAGCTACCTCTTCTAGACGCTGGAATGTAATACTGGTGAGCCTCTCAATTAGTGGAGCACAAAGGACACCCCAGTCGTCGTGCCTGAAATAAAACACCCTGTTTTTGAAAGCACCAGATTCCGTGACGTAGAATGTCGTCTGAATGGGATCCTTAGAGACACCACTCTCAGGGTAGAGGACAAAACTCGCTGACCCTGAGCAAAGGAATGAGGAAAGAATCAAAGAACCAGAACATTAGATCCTGAAACAGCACCAGTCGCTTGAGGCCATCAGTGACTGATATGCTGGATGCTGATTTGAGGTCGGAAGGTTCTGTCCACTGGCAATCTGAGATGGAAAGCCCCTGGAGTACGTGATGTAACGAAAAAGTCTCATAGCGTCGACACCGGATAAATTTGTTGATATCTAACCCTCGATTCAGGGAACTGTGATGATTTAAGAGAAATTAGCCCGTACACAAAAGGACTACTTTGAAATTCCTTTCAGACCCCCAGAGGGAGATCGGGAAAACACTTTTAGTCACGAGAGCGGCGTAGCGATATACCTAAGGAGAGCAACGTCAGGTTGAGATGATTAGGGGTCGGAGTAGCGCGCACTTCGTAATGAGTGCAGGCGAAGTCCGCGATGGCGGGTTTATTGCGTGCATAGCTCTCCGCTTCAGCCAACCCCTTTCCTATTTTCGACTGGTCTGCTGAATTGTTCCAAGATATTTCTGACTGTGCTTGCGTGATCAACTGCTGAGAAAAGTCCTCCGAGACAAGTTCCTGTGTGCTAAGGACGTCAGGTCGGTGACTCGGACAAGTTAAACCTCCCAACCAATATGGTACTAGAATCAGGTGCGGAACTGTTAATTTGGTTCAGCTGGAAGACTGGGTCAGCCAATGTATCACTGTTGTTAAAATTTATCCACCTTTGATGGGCATGCCATTTTCAACAACGCCTTATAATGACACTTCACGTGCCTCCCAATCAGTTGGTTGAGTACCACAAGCAATTTTCGTAGACGTTTTGGAGTTTTTCTCGAGCCTTGTGCCTGATTCCAGTGATATTAACAAGCGTATCGAATGAGTGAATTCCCTAAGACTCGCCTTGATTTCAACGTCGCGGTTCTCAAAGTAAGCGGTTGATTTGGATGTAAACGGGCTGGAAAGACCGTATTGTCGCGGAAATATATATTTAGAAAGCAATCGAGTATCCGCCTCTTGACTGTGTTGATCATACTGTTTAGTATGAGGCCCATCGTAAGAGGGATGAATCCGGCTTAGTATGTCTGTAGATGTTTCAGGTGATCATCTCGTAGAGCTTATCAAGATTGACACTTGCTCGTAGGCGGTAGTCCAATTGCTTTGATCGGAGATTTAGGTATACAGGGTGGTTTACTATAAAAGATACGTTGTCGTTGAAACCATATATCAACCGGAGTGCGAGCAACGCTGAGTTCCAGTCAAGCAAGGTCAACGTGGAAGTGGAAAATCGGGCACATACACCTCGGCTTTGGAATACGAGCCTACTCTCGAAGGGAGAGGATCAAGGGAAACTTTGAGTCTCTTTCTCGGATGCTCTGGCACCAAAAAGTAGTCCAATTTCCTCTTTACACCAGCTATTGAAGAACGAGACAATGCAGGACCTTCAGAGGAGAATCGAGGAAGGTATGTCATTGGCTCGCCTGTTACCTGATACAGGCAGTCATTGGGCAAGGATATAAAGATAGAAGTGTCTTTCAGCAGGTGTAGCATAGCATCAATCCCAATTCTATTGGGATAATGTCATTCATCCACTCCTGTTAAAGCTTAGATATATGAACATACCTCTGGAAAAGATTGTTCCAGGCGGCGGACCCAAGTATGATATGCTGGGAATTGGTATGAGATTTGGATAGTAGAACTTTTCCAACCTTCTTAATCGTTCTCGGGTCAATATTAAGCTGATCAGATACTATGCGGTAGCCTAAGGCCAAAATATTCCTTGGTTTGGGTGTTTGCCTGAATAGTCTGCCCAATGTTTCGTCGATAATCTACGCGATAGGTTAGCCAGCATCAACAATCAAAGCACTATACTAGTTACATCGCTCATATACATAATAGGTGGATGAGGCTGACAGCGAGGGCGCGGTGGTTGGCCAGGCTTGATAGCGATGATGGTAGTGTTCAGTAAATCATGGTAGTCTGGAGAATCGGTATCGGTTGGGAGGAATAAGGGTAGATCTTCGGCATTTGTACATGACATTATGGTTTTTAGATAGTGTTTAAGAGTATGAACGGATTCATAATGTTGAAGGAGAAGCGATTCCATGCTAGGAGCCAACATGAAGGAACCGTGTCACCAGACGAATGTAAAGAGCAAAGAGAGCTTGGCAAACACGGACGTGACTCCAGCGTGATCGCGTCACCCACTCTTACAGCCTCTCCTGGTACCAGTAGTAGTAACCAACTGATGATGTTTATGCCAAAGTTTGAGAGACGAAATGCATGATATTCTACGCGGTGATTAAAGAAACTTGCAAAGGAATCGACATGTTCCCAGAATCAACACCACAATGTACACCGTGTTTACTATGATTGTCCTAACTAGGATGGCATCCATTCTTTTGTTGCTAAATGGTCCAGAAAGTAACGAGAGGACCTAATCACTCCGTGTTGATCTTTTGCTCGTATTCCTCTTCAATACTAAACAAGAAATCTAAAAGCTGAAACAAAAGTTGATGGTCATTGACTGCAAGTGTCAATGAATAGCTGGACGCACGACTTGGTGACGTCTCTGACCCATCTTCCTTCCAGGCTCTGTTTTTAGTCTATCTTTAATGTGAACGAGCTTATCATGAAAATGCTGGATAGCCGAAAGGGGTTGAGCTGGGTCAGCAGGTGGAGTATGGATAGGTCTAAAGGCAACATAGTTCATGGGTGCTCGGGATCAGGGCGCAACACTCTGTGACCTACTTGTTTATAGCAGAGGTATACGCAGCACAACGCAGTATTCCTGTGGCGTTGTAATTGTAAGTTATTGAACGAATACGATTGAAGTCTGTACCTCACCGAAAGCGCCGATGGCATCTAAACGATCTGCGTCCTGCACACAGTGCAACTCGACGCAATTCTGATGCCAATCACTCCACTGGCCCAGCTCCCGCAGCTTATTCTCATTGGTCCAAGATACGTTGTCCAGGATCTGTGAAATCGCCTTGGCTCTACCATCAGCTACGAGATCCAGCGAAGGTGTCGCATGCTTGGAGAAGAAAGGCAAAAAATATGCGTAAGGGTCTGCAGCTTGTTCCGGAGGAACGTATTTCTTGTCCAGGACATCATGAAGCAAAGCTGCTAGTTCCACAGTGAGCAGATCGGGGCAAGTCTGATCGTTGATTTGGGATGCTATCGTAAGGGCAGTCTTCCTGACGCGTTGAACTAATTTTCTCAGACTGCCTGTTTGCATTGGTGTTTAATGGATGATTACCATGGTAGGCATCATGGGAGGGATCGTAACGGGCCATAGTCTCAGCCATGAGCTGCTCTGCGGCCTGTATAGAGCACAGCAAGTTAAAGAGAAAGCATTTCAAATCTGGTTTAAGCGTACGTTGATGATAAGAGCTTCATCAGTATTCGGGTACATGTTAAGAGCAGGAAGTAGAAGGAAGAACAGAGATTCCACTTCGAGATTGATTCACAGTTGGGAGTCACATTTGTGACAGTGACAACCACCCTCAATCACAAAACCCCGAGATGATTCAAACCTTTAAGGCTCAGCTCTCCTCTTTTTACAATCGGTCATGTCTGCTGAAGACGATGTCAATCCTTACGACCTCCTGGGCCTCTCCATGGAAGCTAATGAATCAGAAATACGCACTACGTATAGGAAGCGTTCGTTGAAAGTACATCCGGACCGAGTACGCTCTAGCTTATTTCCTTTGCTCTCCCATCTTGACTTTTCTTTAGAATCCTAATAATCCAGATGCTGGTATGACACCCTATCCAAAACGTATGACCAGGTTATTGATCATTTAACTTCCAGCCAGAAAGTTTCACGAACTAAACCAAGCCTACGAGCTTCTCCTTGATCCCCTACGCCGCCTAGCACTCGACGCCAAACTTCGCCTCAAGGAAGCCAGGAAATTGCGTTATGCACAATATGATAACAAGCGTAAAAATATGATGGAGGAGCTGGAGGCAAGGGAGCGTGATTTCAAGAAAGCTAAGATGGATAAGCAGAAGGAAGAGGCTGCGACATTCCAGGAGAACGAACGGATCAAAGAAGAAGGAAGGAGAATGAGGGAAAAACGAGAGGAGGATCTCAAACGGACCGAGGCAGAACATCAACGAGAAACGGAAGCAATCAATCCTGATATTGACGAACCTCCAGAATTTGGTACTGGCTGGACACTTCTTTTCGTCGCGTATGAATTCACTGACTCTATTCATCCAGGCTCGCTTGATACTACTGTAAAGCTGAAATACAAGCTATCTGCCCACCCAACTCTCACCACGCCCGATGCGTTAGCCACACTACTGTCTCCATTTGGACCTACGGATACCTCCTCCATTGTACTATCTATGAAAGCACCAAAGAAAGACCCGACCAAACCAGCTAAACTTGCTACCGCATTAGTGCCTTTCAAACAAATAGGCGATGCCTTCGGTGCAGTAGGCGCAAGTGGTAAGGCCAATCGTGGCCTGGACGGGATCGAGATTACATGGGCTGCTGGTTCTGAACCTCAGATGATCGCATGGCTCCGGAAGGTTGGGAAATTGAGTTCATCCAGTGACTCATCCAAAGCGGAAGTCAATGATAAAAAGGAAGCTACCAAATTCTCGTCGTTTCCTGACTCCCTTGTATGTCATATTTCTGCCTTGGACAATGGATATCCTCCAGCTGATATAACTCTCCTATAGCCTAGACCCCCGTCAGACATGCCAATGCTCCAGATTCCTGGGATGGATTACGAATCTCTGACGCTCTTTCGGTTACGGCAGGCTGAGAGGGACCGTCTGGAGCAGGAGATAAGGGAGCAGGAAAAGGAAGAGTAAAAACCTTGTTTATTGCATCAGCCCAATGCAAATCAATTTGAACATTTTGGATTTGCATGCACGATCTCATCCAGACCCATATATATATATACTATCAAGTAATTTATAATAATGAGTAAATACCCTTTCCTTCTGTCTACTTCATATCATGAAATTTTTGAGGTACCCAGTGGCTCTACCGACGCTTCATTGATTCATTACTTGATACGCGGTCAGCACACCTGATCTGGATCGCATGAACCTCCAACTTGACCATCTCTCAGAAACTCACCGTTCCGCTCTCGTCAAAGGTACCCCAACGAATTATGTATCTGCTTTCGTATGACTAACAGTATTCATAGCCGACATTCAATCAGTGAACGACCTGCTATTCACTTCTATTCAGGATCTATCGAAACGATGCAAGCTAGCACCATTAGAGATCACGCGCATTATAGATTCAGTTCTAAGCTCAATTCCCAACAAAACCCCACTAATTTCGTTGCATGATGTATGTCCAGATGGCGTATTCACAACGGGGGATACAAACCTCGATCGCATCTTAGGTGGAGGGATACGAACTGGAATGCTATGGGAGGTCTCTGGCGAGAGGTACGCACCATAGCTCTATTGGACTCAGCCCGATTGACGACTTCCTGACCTTTTAAGTGCCGCGGGAAAGACACAATTTGCTCTACAAACATCTCTTATGGTTCAATTGCCCAAAGGCATGGGAGGAATCGACGGTTCCTGTTGTTACCTCACGACAAAATCGGACCTCCAGACTAAACGACTGGTAGAAATCCTCGACGCACATCCTGTCGTGTCCCCGTCATATTGTAACTTGGATGACATACACACAATGAAGATATCTGACGTGCAACAATTGATCTATGTTTTGCAAGAAAGGGTACCTAAGCTTTTAGAGCAGGTCAAAGCTGATGCTGCACGCAAGCCTGTTCGGTTGCTCATCTTGGACGCCATCACAGAGCTATTCCACCAAGGGGGGAATACTTCTTCAAATACGCTGAAAGAGCGGTCTCGTAACATCACAGAGATTTCCACACTCCTTCACAGACTTGCCAGCGATCGCGGCATCGCCATTCTCGTGCTAAACGAAGTTATCGACTCGATGAAGTACTGGAATTCGAACATACCAGATTCACTGCGTGGCCAAATCACTTATCGAGACCAGTCTGCTTTCTTTAGTAGCGCTGAAGGTTATCCAGGAAAAGAAGCTGGATTGGGCTTGACATGGGCTAACCAAGTCAATACCAGACTGATCTTTTCTCGCACCCAACGCAGGCGCCACTTAGAACACGACTGCATGCCGTACCTCAGAAAGAGCTCTAGACACCGAGATTCTGCAGGCTCTGCCTCTTCTTCGGCTGAGAGCGAGCCAACTCTAATTAGGAAGCTCAGTGTCGTGTTCAGTTCGGTAGCCTCAGAAGTCTCCATTGACTACATCGTTACTGAAGCAGGAATCTCAACTCTTCCAAGTGATCTTCGTATCAACAATGCGTCATCTGAAGAACGATTAATGACCGCGCCTCTGCTGCGCGCAACAATGGCAAACTCTGGGAGCTCAGTACCCTCACTTTCCCCCTCCTTTGACGGAGGAATCCTCGCTGATGGTGGTACAGTGCCACCAGACAACAACCCAGATGTTGACACAGAAGACGAATATGAGGCGCTTTGGAAGGCAGACGAGTATTCCTTTAGTAATTTTGATTACTCGACGTTGGATGACCCTCCTTCGCAACACGCATCCGAGATGCCGGTGCATCAGACGGGATCCTAGGCTCCAAAATGTTTGTTCGAGATATTGGTGTAAGAAAAAAAAAAAAAAAGAACACGGTCAAGGGTAAAGCTAACCGATGACATCCCTCAACGGAGAATGCTGACTGAGATGTTGACTAATAAAGGCGTCCCTAGAGCTTGATTTCCACACACCCTTGTAGTCATTTGAACTGATGCAAGACACGAAATTCTGAAGTGCAATCCGGGGAGTAGTTGAGGCGTCCAGATGGACTTTGCACTCTGGAACCAGCAACTCCTTGGATACTATCCACCCCGACATCCTATTACTCGTCCTAATAGAAGGTCGATTTGAACGTCGCTCAGTACAATGTATCGTGGAAGATCAAAGCGAGGATGTAGACAGTCCGGATCGGCTCTGTAATAGCTTGTTTACAATGGTGTACAGTAGAGTCACGAAAGAGGGTTGTGATCTTCATGATTGAAAGCGAAACTTCCCTGCCACTACTAGAGGTCACCAGAGGATATCCAGATCAGACTGATGCCTATAGTACTCGCAGGACAAGGCATTCACGGACGATTCCCAGAAAAACTGTTGAGGACCTACTCAGTCGGTGTTAAACAAGGTCAGTTAGGAAGGTTTTGTTGTCGTTAGGTTCTCAGAAGTATAGAATAAAGCAGAAGGCGAAGCTTGTAAACCTGTGGATTAAAGTATAACCACATGAATTCATGATAATCTCGGAAAATATCAAACAAAAGGGACAGTACTGTACAACTAGAAATCATCATACAAAAAAAAACGCATTCAAAAAACGCACAAGATCTAAGGGAAAGATAACGATGGTCCAGTGGAAGTTTGGTTTCACACATCCTCTACCTTAACCCAATCTTAACGACCGAATGTGTTCTCTCCCGAGTAGCTAACATACAAGAAGCCGTCGTCATCCCTACAAAGGGGTCAAAGGTGAACAAAAGAAAGTAACAAAAGACAATAGCGGCGCACTTGTGCTCCTCGTAGATAGCACTCATGAGAGCTGCCGTTGGTGGAAGAATCTCGTCAACAAAGATGAAAATTGCTTTCTCCGGTGCAAGTTTGATTCTCTTGCGAATTACATATACGAACTGACCTACAGTCAGATCCTACAGCATACAGCGATGATAGAACTTCAGGGATGATTCTCTGTTTGAATTGAGGGGGCACATACGGATGGCACCAAATACTTCTTCTTATCGATCGTAGGTATATCTGTACGATCCGCCTTCTCGCATATTACCTGGAGGCGTAGGAAGGGAAGAATGAGGACTGCGGCCCAACTGAACCATCGGGGAGTGAAAGTGCATACTGGAATACGATCTGGATACTTCTGTCTTATACGCTCTGCTTCAGCCTTACGTTTTTCTGAGAGACGACAACAAAATGGATAAGTAAAGTGGGGTAACAAGTGAGCAGCGCCTCATACCAGCGGGATGTTCGTCTTTGAACTTAGATCGCATTGTAGAGTGGTGAGTGGATTGAATGTGGAAACTGGAGAGAGTAAGGAAGAGGGATTGGTTGTGTTTGAGTCGACGTCGATGAAAGGATGAAGGGTGACGAGGGTGGTGATTGATGGGTGGTGGTGGTGGGTGGTGGTCAGGTCAACAATGGAACGCGTTGGCCGCGAGGGCAACCTAAATAAGCTGACCCAAATCGGGCTGTGTCTCTGACAGACTGACTCTAACTGACTTTCCTGGCACCGCTCGACAAATAAATATTACTTATATTACTGGATTCCTCAGTCATCGTGCTACAATACAGGTTCTCGTGCATAAATGATCCATACTGTAACAATCACTATTAGATGGAAAGGGCCCCTCAGGGCAAGCTAAGGTAGATATCGAAACTCCTAGCCACACATGAGGCCTGAGGCCTGAGGTGCCATACAAAATCGAATTTGGGACCTTCGTAGACCTTCATAGTAGTCAGGGGGAAAATAACCATGTCACTTTTGCTTCTGCTGTGCCAGACCGACACCCATAGAGGCCGCCATTCCAGATGCCATATTCCATCCCATAAGAGCTCCCGGCCCCTCTGTTGGAACAAAAACGGCCCTGGGTCCATAAGCACTTACTCTGTCCACTTCTATCCGCCTGAGTTCCATCTCTCTGGCAAATTGATCCACGACGTTGGTGTCCGCCTCAGATTTGATGCGAACAGCCTGTGCTTCGGCCTCAGCAGTTAATCGAGTCGCCTCGGCCTGGGCTTCAGCCTCAATCTTCAATCTCTCTGCCTGAGCTTTGGCAGCTGTTATGACATTAAAAGCTTCGGCTTCGGCTGCTGTGTTGAGTGTCTTCGCCTTGATACGAGCCACCGCCAAAGCACCTTCCTCCTGCTTGACTCGGTTACTGTTCTCTCTGTCAACGTTCTGATAGATACCGCTGAGTCAATGCCGTAAACAAAACCAGCTTATGTATGACGTACTGCTGCTTCCACCTGTGCTTGCAAGGCACGGGTTGTAAGCTTATCCATGGTGGCGGCAATATCGCCTGTAAACATGATTAGTTAACTCTCAACATAATGCCTCATTGACATACCTTTAAATTGTCTGTCGATAACAGCTAAGCAAAGGAAGTATGAGCATGATACGGTTGAAGAAACAAAGAGTTTCATTTTACGGACCCAAGTCCTTCAAAATGATTCCATATTCAAGAGCTGACAGGTGCATCTCATCCATAGCTCGCGTCCTCAAGGCGTCCAAGAAGGCAGAAGATGGATCAGCACCATCGTCCATGTGATCTGGACCAAGAGAGCGCTGCTTGACCATGGACGAATAATCCAGGTGAGCGACTATTTGGGTCAAAATGCTCTGCGTTTTATCTCGGAGAGCCTCATAAGGTGTGTTGTAGCCATGGGTTGTCAGTTTGAGAGGCTCTGTTAATTGCCTGAATAAATGTAAGTTTGGAATTGATAAGGAAATTGACGAGCCCCTTACCACTTCAGATAGATGGTCAAGCTGACTGGGACCTGATCTCGGGTGTACCTAGGTTCGGTGTTTGAACAGCGTCAAGATAATGAAGAGAGAAAACGGACATGTCTTTGGTTGGCATTTCTATTTGGTTTTCCCCCATGGTAAATAGCCCACGTAATGTCACGGAAGCATTCGTGATAACATGTTGTCCAGCAGGAAGTAGCTCTAGGTCATCACCTTTCTGCAGGATTGCACAGTTATTTGCCGGAATATTCAAGCTAGAAGCAAGAATTAGCACCGTAATAACCTCATTCAAGGTCATCATACAAAAGGGCCACAACATAATCTCTCTCTTCCTTACGACCAATCTTGCTCTTCATTTTCACCTCATGCTGCCATCCCAAGGTGGCACCAGTGATGCGGTCCTTGATGATACTGGGAAGATGAGTCTGATCAACGATGGAGAGAACGTCATATGTTCCCTCGACAGCAAGCGCCACAAAACCAGAATTGGTGATCACAAAAATCTGGTTCTGAGGGTCACTAACTACGGCTACCTATTTTGTAATGATGATTATTTCAGTGAGGGGGATTCGGTAGAATGAACTTGCCTGGTTCTGCGAAACTTGGACCACGGTGAGACCTTGACACTCGATGACAGTGTCAGATACTGGGTCACATTAGACAGGTATCCATCTTGATCGTTGAAACACTCACAGCCAGTAACGCCAGTCCATGATCGAGCCCACCTGACAGAGTAGGGGTCAAGAATGAAATGGGAACAAGAAGAGAAGTAAACGAACCAGTTGCGCAGAGGGAAACCAGGATATCTACCGGGTCGCGTCAAAATCTTGGGACTTCCACCATGGTTGAGCAAGCCAATTTGACCTGGGGTAATTTCCTACTCCGGTTCAGCCTCGTATCTGGGTTTAATAAATTCATTTGATTTACCTTCCCGGTCCAAGTAACTGGTGACTGTTCTTATAGATTTAGTAGGCGCACTAGGGAATGGGGTTGCGAGCTTGTGTACCTTTTTGGACAATACTCTTGTACGCCCAGCCTTGGAAATCACATCAGTGTGCTGGCCAAGATATTCAGACAGCCGCAGACTCACTTGTTTCAATTGCCTGTCAAGCTCTTGTAATGCCGCAAGGAGACCACCTGTGCCAATGACCACAAAGAATGGTCTACTAGACATGGCCTGGGTAGAATTGTTCATGGATGCAGATGTTATTCCATGGGTTGGGGCCTTCTGTTTGTCGGCAGAAGGGTGCTTGGGCAGAAAGCGAGGGTCAGGATGGTAGTCGGAACCGTTCCGAGCAGTGACACCGGGGTCAACAGCGGTTTCAGCGTTGCTCATATGGTCATACATAGACATGGAGGATCGAGAGAAAGGAAATAGGGGATGTGCGAACAATGTGTGTGCATTTATAGCTAAGCTGAATCGCTACTTTCCGAAGGTTACGGAAGTGGGAGGGGCAGAAGCTGTTGAGGTGTCTAAGAGTCGGATAATGTTCTCTACAGTTGTCATCGATGATCGACATCACTGTATTGACCGCGCTGTTTTGAAGCAGTGAGGGACTAGTAAGTACTTGACTGGCATTGGTAGAATTTGAATGGGCTTGTGATTACGGCGGTTTCGAATCATTTCCACCAGTCAGCAAGTGAGATAAATGATGCATTGTAAGTGAATATCAAACAGCTTTCAGGATCAGAAAGAGCTGATAGCAGCTGGTGAGCATGGCCAACAAGTTGAAAACCCAGTGCAGTGGTGAGTTCAAGGTATTGAGTAGGTTACGCTGACCCACGCCGCTGGCACTCTTTCAGCGTTCAACAGAGGTTCGAGGTACCTATTGTGGTATAACGTTTAACAGCAATCCTGTTCCTATAACGATCCTTTCATACGATCACACCGGTTTGAACTTTTGACTGGTTCTTTCGCTACAGCTTTTACCTCCGCAATACGTCAAGTGATATTGCGTTGCCTGATCCAGTATTATATGATTTACAATCCCACTCCCAGGCTGTTGATAGATACTAAAGTCCTCTAGTTTCCACCGAGTCTCGCAACCACAGCGGGTAATGGACAAGAGGCACTGAAGCTTCAGCATAGTTGCCACCTCTAACGCCCAGCCATAACCGGCTACAGCATCCATCAACTTCGATCATCTACCCGAGCTATGGTAGCTGTACTGCTAAATCCTTTCGGCCACACAACAATCCTCCCGGCACATCAAAACTCCCGTCTCTGGAATTTTAAAACCTACTTTGAAGATAAGCCACTAGGATGGGCCGCTCGGCACTCACAGAATAAGTTTGGGCACAACGTTTTTGCCCTGAGACTCCAGCGCAGCTGCTCCTGTGACCAACTTGATACCCATGCGCATCAATTTGGAATGACAAGGCTTCGTACTCAAGCTAATACAATTGTGTCATAGATATCTACCAGCGACAAAAGAGATGGTCGAATAAACTAGTTTACCAAGTACAATGAAATTATTTAATCGAGACATGTATTGTGTAGTTAGATATCAGTGAGCATGGAGCAATCCGAAGAAAAAAAGTCTGAAAGATGCCAATCACCCTTGAAGGTCAACCTGGAAGAGAGGGAAAATATAAATACAACGAGACGATTCAAGATACAGAATACCAAAAGCGAGTCCAATAAAATATGGAAAAAGGAGTTGTTATCCGAGTCTCTGTCGGTCCACCAGGGTTACAAACTGCTCCCGTTGCATCAGCGCAGACAGAACTTGGTAATCGAGAGCTGACTGCAGGTATGAGGAGCTATGTTAGCATTCAGACCGAGGACAGACACAGAAAAAACGGACATGCACTAGATAATGTCTGAAAGCTTTCAGAGTAGATAATTCATCCACAGGAGATACATCATCCTGCTCGACGGCCAATGCTGCCCTGTGAGCTCGAACAACGATGTCTCTGGTTCTGTCCAAGTATAATCTTATATGCTGCTGCAGTCGTACAACCTGCACTGCTGTGTACTCTTTCATATCCTCTGCTCCAGTTGCGCGATAAGCTGAAGAACGTGTAAGTCACATAGAGCAGGATTCTCAGGACTCTGGCTCACTTCGGTAGCATTGGACCAGGACGGCAAGT
Source organism: Pterula multifida (assembly GCA_900068985.1). Lineage (NCBI taxonomy): Eukaryota > Fungi > Basidiomycota > Agaricomycetes > Agaricales > Pterulaceae > Pterula > Pterula multifida. Next base: position 55,899 of record CEMT01387863.1, read on the forward strand.
ACGAGGAGTGTGTAGGCTATGTGCGGAATAACAGGGTTTAAAACGAAAGCGAAAGCGAAACCAATGATGATGACTATATCGAGAGTCAAATGATCAGGTAAACGAAGATGCACACGGGTGTGAACTTGAGTAGTATCGGCTAGAGAGATGGTAGGTAGTCTTAAACCTATCGGAGAGCCTGAGTAATTATTCTGGAGTGAAGTAGAGGTCTCACCATTTTCGTACAGAGACCGTATTGCCCAGATCGAGAAAGCAACAAAGCTCAGGATGCATACTCCATCGGAAGATTTATGTGAGATACAGAGCATGAGCAATGCCCATGTAATTGCAGTAGAAATATACGAGCTGAGAACGGGCAAATTTAGTGTTAACCATCGCTCCTCTCCATCCCTTTGCTTTAGGACCATATCAGTGACTAATCACCTTAGTCAGTTGAGCGAATTCACCTTAGGCTCTGAGGTGACAGCTTCCTCTAGTTCAATCAGTGTCTCAGCTAAACTCTCGCTGATAATGTCGAATGATTCGTGTGAGGCACGGCTACCACCTGAACCTTCCATCACTTTGACGGCCTTTTGCATCTCTCTCAAGGCAGGACCGGACGAGATGGATGCTTCATACAGTGGCTTAATTGTCCGCAGAAGAAGCAGAAGACTCTCATCACTATTGTTTCTTATCAGTTATCTTGCTAGACATAGGCTGGATACCGCGCAACATACATATCTGGTTGTGCGCCCAAACCCATACTTGTGTCAACGTCTGAGATGGCCTGGAGAATGTCATCGTAAAGGCTCGAGATCTTCAGGGAGAATGGTTGAGGTTGTTTCAAAGTTATGCGACCTTTTGCATTAGGCATCTTGTGCGGAGTGGTGTGGGAGTTAAATAAAAAGGGTCGCAAGCTGGGTGAATTAGTATAATATCTTGGTTGGGGAGTGGGATAATTGTAGAATAGAGAAAGAACTGAAGGGCATGTTTGACGGTATGTGCCATGGTCTTATATCGGGAAACCTTAGAGGTTATAGACTGTGATGAATATCATGTTGCTGGCGAGCTCGTGCGCGGTAAGTACAGCCTTGCCGCTGGAATGAATTAGGTTATCAAGAAACAAGTGAGTGGTGCACAGGGACTAGAAAACAAGCGTCATAAGTGCAGTGGAGTAAAACTTGAGGGTCGCCGAAAAGCAGAAGTGAAATACATAGGTTGTCGCTAGGGTTTCAACAGAGCTTTCACCTCCTGATCACGCTGATCAGGATTAGATTGAGCTAACGAATTGGTATTCCTATAACTTGAGCAGAAAAAAAAAATAAGTGCAGGCCTCTGCTGTGAGACTGGACCTGAACCAAGGTAGGGCTGCCTGGAGGTCTGGTGTTGCTACATAAGTATTGGAGTCGGGGATTGTATATTACAGCCTGTCACACAAGCAACGCAGAAATCAAGACTCGTGATCGCGACTTGTGCCACGTCCGACGCGCCACACCAGTACCAGCAGCAACGCCCACAGAATACCCAGCCTGATGCGAATAACATGGCTCACAATCTCCCTCGCGGTCTCTGCTTATGCACAATCTAATAATGATACTTACTTTTGGGGACCATACCGTCCTAACCTTTATTTCGGCCTCAGGCCAAGGCTTCCGCAATCACTTATGACCGGCCTTCTCTGGTTTGGCACAACGGACTACAAATCTATCAGTCGTATGACATGAATTTCTTCATCTTGTACCCTTCTAAGCCATTGACAGGTTTACGGCACGCATGTGAGCAAGGAGACGAATTGGAAGGATATACATGGACAGAGTATGACCCAAGAGACGGTGGTGTACAGGTCATCAAAGACCCTCTTAATAATGTGAAAATTACCACGGAATTTTTGAGGGTAGCCGGTGGGGACCACGGGGGAAGCTGGGCTTCTCGTGTCAAAGGAGTCCCCTTGGATAAGGGTAAGAGTGCTGAAATGGCTTCAAGGACTAATTAGACTAATCTTCTCGTAGATAAGCCTCTGAGAATATCCGTACTCTTTTATGCTGGTCTCGAAGGTCTCGGGGGTCTTGAAATGGAAACCGACGAAGATGAAAATGTATGCCACATTACTCAGTACAATTCCCTTGATATACATACTCAACTATCTGGGAAGGGCTTAGAAGGGGATGTGGTCTTCAAAGGGTCTAGTCCCGAACTTGACGATTTCACCATTCGCATAATCGATGGTTCGTCCTTATCTTCTCTTAAACTGTGTTCTGTATATCTGATGTGAAGACCAGACCTCGAAAACAATCCTATTACCTTAGGAGCCTTGTCTACTAAGTTTGAGGACAGAATTGGAAAGACTCATTTTTTAGGTCGCCATCTCCCTCCTGGAAATGTTTGGACTGCTCGCGGTAATTTCAATGTCATTCCCATTGATTATAGCTCTATTGAAACCCCTTGCACAGAGGTCATCCTCCAGAATATCATAGATCATGCCTCTGGGGCTCTGAAGGAGTACAAGGATCCTTCTTCCTTGATTCCAGATCCAGCATTTACTCTGCAGCTAAGCGATGAGGCTTATACTGGCAGCAATTTATACGTGATTCAAAAATTCTTTGACGGAGCGTTTCAATTCGACATCCTTTACGACAGCGCCAGCTCCAAACAGAAACTCAGTTGTACGCATAATTGGGATTTTAACCATTTTTTATGTCTGAACAAAGCTTACAGCATCCGCTCTGGACCAGGGCATCCCGTCATTAGTCAAATCGTTTGATGAACGGTTCAAGTCAATTTTCCCGGTTCCCCAGGATTATCCTACCGAGGATATCAATGCATTGGAAGCATTCTCAAAAGCCATCACATCCAACCTAATTGCTGGTGTTGGTTATTTCTACGGTGATTCGATTGTAGATCCATCCTTCTCGTATGAATGGGACGACGAGACCTCAGCAGAAGCCGATGAGACCAATGAACGAGCTGGTGCACAGTTGGTAGATCCCATGGCTCTCCTTACGGCCACTCCAAGCAGAAGCTTCTTCCCTCGTGGTTTCTACTGGTGATCCCTTATTTTAGTTACGACGTTTTGAACCTCATACTCTCTCAGGGACGAAGGGTTCCATCTTCTCCATATTGGTCAATGGGACAATGACTTTAGGCAAGTCATTCGTGTCGAGTCGAGCCAGAAAGAATTGATATATAGCTTGACATAGTCTTAATATTCTCAAGGATTGGGTCAATCTGATCAATGAGGATGGCTGGGTCGCTCGAGAACAGATACTTGGCGAAGAAGCCAGGAGTAAAGTATAAGTCTCAGTCAATTTTTCTTACCTTATTCTTATCCTGCTCTTGTAGGTTCCTCCAGAATTCCAAACCCAGGTGCCTAGCTTTGCCAATCCCCCTACGCTGGCTATGGCTGTCACTGCTTTCATCGAAAGGCTCAAATCAAAGACAACTGGTCCCTCAGACCAAGATCTAGGAATGGACTTCGGCATAGGCGCGCAGATCCCACTCTCTGAAGAGAAACTCTCTTCAGGCAATCGCTATCTTGAAGATCCAGAACTTGCGCAGGAGTATCTCAGAACGATTTATGACCCTCTAAAGCATCACTATGAGTGGTTCCGCCGAACACAGCGTGGACAGATCAAGCAATATGGAAGGAAAGCACGATCAAGGACTGAAGCGTATAGGTGGCGAGGAAGGTCACAAACTCATGTCTTAACGAGTGGTATGGATGATTATCCGAGGGGCCCGGCACATGCGGGAGAGTTGCATGTCGATCTTATCTCGTGGATGGCTTTCTTTTCTCGCACTATGAGGGATATTGCTGGTTTCATTGGGGAAGTAGAAGATGCCACGACATTCGATGAGATGGAGAAAGCCATTGCTCAGAACATTGATGGTAACTTTGCTTGTTTTTCAAATCTGCATTATCTGACAAACATCTAATTTTCATTCAGATCTTCACTGGAACGAGGAAGAACAGGTGTATTGTGATGTCAATGTCGATGACGAAGGTGACCTTTTACCTCTTCGAACTAGCTTTTTCTTGTCTAAACGGTATATTCAGATGATTCCTACCATGTCTGCCACAAAGGATACCTTTCGCTGTTCCCCCTCTTCCTCTCGATACTTCCTCCCGACTCTCCGAAAGTGGATGCCATTCTAGATCTCATTTATGATCCGGGGCATCTTTGGTCGCCCTACGGAATTCGTAGTCTTTCAGCTTCACACCCCGAATTTGGCCAGGGCGAGAACTACTGGAAAGGACCGATTTGGGTGCAGATGAACTACCTCGTCCTACGAGCATTACATCAGGTAGTTCGATCCCTTACTGACTATCCATATCGTTAATGTTCTTGACCCTTCGCTTCTAGACCTATGCCAGGGAGCAAGGCCCTTATCAAGCCAAAGCCAGGAAGATTTATAACGAACTAAGGCACAATATCATCGATAATGTATTCAAGGTAATACATCTTCTCATACAAATCATTTTTGATTTTGAAACATGATTGCCATGCGTAGGAGTATCAACGAACAGGCTATGTTTGGGAGCAATATGATTCCAACACGGGTGAAGGCCGTAGAAGGTGAGTGATCCCGACTACTAGGGGTGATCCGTGTCATTGACTGACAACTCTTAGTCATCCTTTCACTGGCTGGACTTCCCTTGTCACCTTAAGTAAGTGCATTCGTCGTATAG
>CEMT01387871.1:0-25824 GCA_900068985.1 Pterula multifida
AGCACCTTGTGGTGCCTCAAAAAATATCCAAGTTACCAGAAATGGATGAGGTATAAGTCGAACGAAAATAGTACCAGCGATTATACATTCATGTCGTCTCTTGTACAACACTCATGTAGACAATATCATTGGGGTGGGGCGAAACACAGCGACCCTTTCTCTCGGTGTTCCATTGCCTCTTCACGTCCCGTTTTGCGGATGGAACGCTTAAACAGGCCCTCTGAGTAATATCACTGGGAACAGGAGACATGCATCCCTGAAAAGGACGTGATAGTGAACGCAAGGCGGCGGTCGTTGGATAGAGTTCATATCCAAATGAGTCGCGAGAGGCTGTGGAGGTATGAGAGGGGGTTCGAGTGAGAACTGGATTGCAAGCTGGGGACGATGGAATAGAGGAGGGAGGGAGGGGCCAATAGACGTTGTAGATGGAATCAATCGTGGATTCTGCTGTCTCTCGTACCTCAAGTTCCCCTGATTTCTGCGGTTTGGACATAACTAGAGACGACACAGCTGTGGGATCTTCGTTCGACCCATGAGAAAGACCATTACGAATTGGGACGGAGAGTCCCAGGCTTCGAGCGACTGGACTCATGAGGTAATCCAGGGTAGACGCCATGAACGCGTCGTCGTGTGGACTTGAAATATCGTAGGCCTGTTGAGATGGTGCCGGAGAGGGAGAGGATCGAGAAATCAGGGGTGGAGGTGGAGACGGAGAGGATCGAGGGGTTGAAGTACCCAGACGTGGAATATTAATCTTGAGTGATGCTTGACGCGATGATTTCTTCTCCAACATTCCATCCCAGCCTGAAGTAAGCTCAACGTTGATAGGTAATGAACCGGCTCGACCAGCAGAAGGAGTGACCGCTGTCAGAGTTACTGCACGGCCGATTTGACTGGTGCTTGAGTGTTTTCCCGTTAGAGGATTAATAGAAACATGTATATGAGTACATACTGTGTCGGCAGAAGCACGAGTTTCCTCGGCCACCATTGATTGAGGATGGGCTTGGTACGGTCGACAATGTTGTCGGGAAGGATTTCCAGAAAGAAATTGAGCAGCACATATAACAAGCTGACTGCAATGTTTAGCCACCAACTAACTTCAACGGAGTGGACCGCCGAGGATGATTCTACGATATTGACTTCATAGAAATGCTCATGAACGTTTGACCAAGATTTCCACTCTGAAAAGTGGAGAGAAAAGAACGAGAAGAAACTGACAGACGCATAACACGTAGTGGTGACGAGAGAAAAGATGAACAGGCGCATGAATTGGGACGGTGTCGTTGAAGAAAGTCGAGATTCAAGATGCTGTCCAAGCTTCGTCGGATGCACGTTATAAAGATGATACAGAATAACACCTGAATGAAACATGAATATTTAGGACATTGAACCATAAGCAGATACAATCCTGTACGCACCAGAAAGGCTAAAAGATATGCTACATAGAACTAAGGCAGGAATCCAGATTATTAACTGAGCCAATAGAGATGGGTGTATCGAAGCAGAGCAGCCATAATTTTCAACTAAATCAAAACGGTGATCCTGCACAATCGCATCTGGAAAGAAATAAGAAACAAAAACTCCCATGAAGAGATAAATACGTACGAATAGACATGAATATCAGAGGGAATAATATACACAAAGCAAATTCAATCATGGTTTGAGTCCTTTGCGCATTGGAGTTGTTAGCTAACTTCCTAGAAGAAGAAAGCATCTCAAGGTGCCACAGTATACTGATACAAGCGGCTGGAATTGCCACATTCGAACCGAGTAGAAATTTTGTGACTGGTGCAAGACTTTGTCAAGGTCTGTGGGAGATCACAAGATATTTGAAAAGCAGACTCACCGATATCGCACCAAACGGGTGCATGTATATCAGTATTTCCAGCCCATATTATAGAGTTGATACCGTGGACAATATTGCATAGCAGTAACCATATTATGATACAGACCTGAAGAAAACTCGTGCGAAGAGGACGTGAGAAAAGTAGAGATACAGTCAAGAGCGCGGAGGAGATGAACGAGAGGACAGGAAGTTCAGCACGCATCATCGAGAGTCACGTATGGATACAGTTTGAGAAGGAAGAACAAGATCGAGAAACCAGGATACCATGGAAGCGAGACATTTGCGGTATATGAGAAGACGTAGAACAAGGCCATTAGACCCTTCATGATTTCCTCGCCTCATCTCGCTGAGGCCGATTCTATCCGAAGACGTTCAACATACCCAAAGGGTCAAGACAAATGTGTTTCCCGCTTGGAAACAAGGACAGGATCACTAACTACTGCCTGGAAAGTCCAACTTAATCGCCCAACTCAACCAGGGTTTATACACCTGGCTGATTGACAAGGGGATACACAAATTTGGAGACATCAGATACAAAGGGGTATCCAAATTAGGTACTCACTGCTTGATCGCGCTGCAAAGCCTGAAAATCCATGACCCGCAGGTCCACAATCTTCTTACGTAGACATATTCAACCATAGATAATTTATATGTTCTCGCTGGAAGAAAGAAAAGAGATGCTGATGATACCGATTATGTAGATTTTCTTGGACCACGGGACCGTGAATTGGTTAACAGCCCCACACCAAATCGCATAACAAACAGCTATCGTGGAGCAGGCTGGATGAGATCGTAGGAGAGCCAGGCGAGGTGTCGACACATGAAAACCAAGAAGGGTAATTTATCCCCCAGAGAGAGCCAGTTCATTATCGTCATATGAGGTCAACGTACTGAGTGACTCAGATACGCAAATCATTACATGACGATCGAGATAGTCGCTGCAAGTGGTCTTAAAAGATCTCATAGAGTAATCACTTGATTGGTCTGTGCACCATTGTGCGCTGAAGTTGGCTGAGCAGGAGGACGATACAGGATGTCAGATGATGGCAATTGGAGAAGCTAGTAGTAGCTGGTCACAAACAATCGTTAGTTCACTTATACTACTCAGTCAGCCATCGATTGACTTTACTGTGACGGCGCTTAAAGTTATTAATATTATGGGTCATGGAATCATTGGGGCATTACTCTACGAGTTCAATAACTGAATAGGAGTCGAATTCAGGCCTGTTGCTTCATTTTAATTAGATGAAGGATAATAGATGGTATTGTAAGTAAGTAGCAGATAGCAGTGGAGCACAGGAGTTGTGCTTTATTGTTTCCTGCGTAGCGGTCGAGGTGGTGCCGGCATTGATTTCCTGGCAGTCTGAGTTACCCTCACTCTCCGCTTAACATGCCCCTTTCCCATAATGTTTTCTAGCACATTGTACGCGTCCTCATTAATCCCATGTACGCGATCGAGTTCGACTGACGAGATTGGACTGCCATGAGCTTGCCTAGCCACAATAGCATCCTTCAACAAGCCAAATCGATACGTGTCAAAGTTAACTCTGGAAATGAGAACTGTGACCAGATATGGGAGTATTAATGTGTCAGAGCACTGTAGGCTTGAATTATGAGTCATAATTGAACGATCACTCATGGATGCTTGGCCTACATCTGCAGGAGATGGAGCAGGACGTTGAGTGTCAGGTGCTACACTTGAACTACTGCCTGATACAGTGCCGAGAGCAGCAACTAGTAGCTGGACGTCGGATTCAATTAATTCAACGTGTCGAATGTCTGGATGTCTGGTACAAAACGCGGTCCACTCGTGGGTAAGTCTGGGAGGTATGATCACCTGGTTCAGGACAAGTTTCTGCACCTCATTAACAAGGAGGGTACTGATGAAGAACGAGACAGGACAGTTCATGGAGATGGAGATGTTTCGGTGATACTCTTTTTCATAGAGGTTCAAGCTGGTGTGTGAATCCAGTTCAGACCCGGTAAGATGGAGTTCTCGACAAGATCGGGCACAGTTGTTTGTCGAAATATAACAGGATATGAGCATTGATTTCACCAGATCGCGAGTCTGAGGAGCAGAGTAGGATTCGGGCCCTGTGATATGAACTTGCGTTGTGGCGGGGTGATCCATTGAGAGATAGAAGCTTGCACACCGAGTGAGATCGTCCGAAAGCCAGAGCGATTGCAGCCACCTGAGAGAGATCCTGTTATACGCTCCATTCTGCGGATGCTGTGGAAGATCCAAAGGCAATGCATCTTGGAGGCGTAAATCCCGCAGTTTCGGCGAAGACGATAAGAGTCCGGACAACCATTGCCATGGGGGTGAGGGAGACAGACAGGAGAGGTTGAGTTCAAGAAGATCAGGGAAGGAGCTTCCAGTATCTCGGACTGTGTCTCAAGGGATCTTGCATTTCGTGAGTTTGAGGTATTGGAGAGCAGGCTTTGGGGATGTAAAAATATGGGAAGGGAGCGGACCAAAACCCCTATTCTGTATTATAATAGATCAAAGCATAGGAGCACATCCAGATGACATATGCTGTGAATACTCTTCGAAACCGGATCCAAAATATGAAGGCGAGCCGATGTGCAATTCCGCCAGCTGCTTGGGATCAAGTAGAGTGGGAAGTAGATCGGAGGGAGGTGATCTGTGCCATACTCCGAAGGAGATTGGATGCCCCCTGGATCGTGCTATCATCTCAGGTAAGTGTTTGCACGCATCTAGCGACATGCAGGCCCAAAACGCTGGGCAGTTTAGCGCAACTGAACGCCAATGACTGCAGACCATAGTCAACTCCACATGCCTTCGCCAAGGAACCGCATGAAAGCAGTTATTGGCCTCGAGATATATGTGAATGCACTCCACAAGGATATTCGATAGTATTGCGGGCGGAAGTTCACCGATCTCTGTGTGTTCGTTCCTAATGGTTCTGAGAGCGCGGATATAGTCCTCAGCTTCTGAAATGGATTTATCGATGCTCTGATGAGCAGTAAGTTTGTTCATGTTTTTAAACCTAAGCGGACATCGGAGAGAGCGTGTACAGAGTATCTGGGCATGGAGCAGCTGCCTTCACAAGTTGAACTTTCACGCAAAGCAGAGGATGTCACGACCACGTGACAGGAAGTTTAGTATTATACTCACTCAGTCTTCTCTTGCATAATCGTAACCTCCATGATCTACTCACGTTCCATTTCTTCACCGACGACATTAAGTCATGGAATGTTGAGAATTCGTACTCAGCTCTATCTTGTTTATTGCTGGAGTTTCTCAAACAACTACCTGGCGTGAATACACTTTATCTCTACTTGGGCATGTGGAGTGCTATTTTTGCCTGACAGTGTAGAGGATGTAGATCTGTTTAGCATCCATTTCGGTGCTCCCAAATTTGGTATAGGTTAGTCCCCAGGGTGGGGCTTCTGCTCTAGAACAGATCATCCAAAGTACCCGAAGAAGCACGCAAGGTGCCTCACACACCTGATACAGGGCCAACCAAGAAAGCCAAAACACGGATTTCCCACCGACCACCACCCTCGTGTAGTCCTCATTTGAAGCATTCGTAACTTTCAAGGTTCCTCTGAGCCCGTTAGGACAGGAATCTTTCCCTTGTTCTCGCTGTGTTTCCGAGTCCAAGTCGGACCTGCTTCCCGTACAGGATTCTCCCCGTTAACCGCAGGCACGCGTCTGATACTGCAAAAATGGATGGCGCATTGAAATGTGCTGAGAAACTTTGGTGGGTAGTATTGACTTGACTGCCAACGATAAAACGGGGAACATGGCTGTACAGAATGTGGTTGTCGTGTTTGGTGCGGACGATATCCTCTGGGATAAATGGAAGTTAGTGTGCTTGTTTTTTTTTGGCCATATGGCGCCCATGTGCATTCGCTTACATTTACTGCGCTTGTAGAAATGCAGTGCTTGTATCAAGACTGTCACAAAGGCCCATAGCGCGCCGGTCCAATGCACCAAAGTGACATATTCCAAAGCCTTCCATGTTTCTTGCGCTCGGTGTGGAGAACAAGACAGTGTTAAACATCCTTTGTGAAGTTGAGAAAGAGCTTATCATCGCCAGCTCCTTCCACAAATTCTACAGCTACAAATGAACATGAAGGTCCCTCCAGTCCAGCTCCTGATGCTCAAGTACTCAAGATAATCAAGAAGGTAGAGGCAGAGGTTTGTATTCGCAGCACAACCCCGTCTGTGTTTTCCTCCAGCTTTATTGATTGATCTGTCCTCTTGTAGATTATCGCCGCAGCCAGGAGAGCATTGAAGCAAGACAAGATGCAGCCAACACTGTGTGGACTTCCTCGTGGATCCCGGATCGAGGAAACCGGCTGCATGGCTTGTGGGACCGCGGAGTGTTGAGGGAGTTCAAGTGGTGAAGCATTGGTTTTGGAAATACTGATATGCTCGTACAACAGAAACCCGCTGATACAACTCTCCTGAGTTGTGTGTCCTTTATCACCACTCTATCTCTCGGTACATCACTGATGATATATTTTTAGTACCTCAACCTCACGACATACAGTTACTTCTGGGGCGGCACCTGCAGGATATACTGGCAAAGTCGGGTATAATGGATTCGGCACCAATTTCCCTAAGCAGCAGCCAGGCGCCAGTGACACTTTCCACCCAAAGTGATATCCTTCTTCCAGTTACACTCAACCTTGTCTCGTCGATGGCAACACAGTATTAACAGGTGGACAATTCATCATCAAGGGCAAATTACCAAGGCCTTCAATGTCAATTCTTCAGCTCTTAGTGCTGTTATTGACTCTGAGGGATCGAGGATAGATATTGCTTGACACCAGGCCAATTTCTGGGATTCGCGGTGCCGTGCCTCAGGATGGACGATCATCGATCATCGCCCATCAACTCCAACTCAATATGGCCAATCTAAATCATTACGAGTACGACTGGATCTACCACGCCAAGGAGAGTAATTATAAATGCCTCAACCCAGGGCATTTCTGAGCAAGCAGACTATAAAAGCGAGGCACTACAAGTCATCCGTAGCACACGTTTATGCTTAAACCTCAAAAACCAACCACCCTCCCATTGCTGCAGAAATCGCCCTTGCAGGCTTTAGAATTCCCATCAAGCACACTCGCGCAGTTTGCTCCAGTTTACCCCCTTACATCCTATAGAATCAGGCTAGTCAAAAACTAACTCGGCTGGAGATAGTCAAAGAGTGATCATTCCACGACTCATCCAGGCCCACAAGGTTCTGGATCATTACTGCTCCCTTCTCTGACCAAAGTTCGGATGCACGACGTTGAGTTTAATATGTCTCACTTTGGCTTGTTCAGGGATGCTCTCGTGGATAGGCAAACCCGTGGGTGTCCAATCTCGTCACTTCTTCTCCGAGACCTGCGTGGCTTCAATTATGGCATGTTCCGAGAGTTGGAAAACATCATAGAAAAGGGGCATGTTGAATGGGATGTACATGAAGATTCTATCTGGAATAAAGAGTAGAGAGCCTGGAGTTTGTCCTTCCTTTTGCTATAAGATTGTGGTAGCAGGGTTCTTCTGTTCCACCACGGATAAGTTTATCGATGATGGTTAGAACAATGGTCTCCCATAATAAGCTACTATACCTCACTAGTATGTACAAGGGAAAGGAAATGACAGATAGCTGAATTACCAAAAGTGAAAAATTTCACACATTTACCCTGGATTAGTATGACATCGTAAGCTGTCGCGTGCTCAAAGGGAGGCCTTGCCCCTGGGCTCATATGGCAGCAACAACGCCAAAGCACCTGCACCGATAATAAGACCTCCAGCGATATACACAGGAACGGCGGTGTTGATATTAGCATAGAGAGCTATGACGGGCGCCTGAAGAGACCAGATTAGTCTCAAGACTAGAGGATGTCCCAAAAGAAATTGTGCTGACCACAATACCGAACACCCGAGTAGAGGTCGACACCAAGCCGTTTCCAGTCCCTCGATCTTTTGCAGGAAAAATCTCAGGAGAGATGGCGTACAACACACCGTACATTATCTAATAGAGATGACCATCAGCCGTGCTCCCTCAAACAAAAGCTGACAAACGAAACTGACGTTGCTGAAGAATACATAACCACAATTCCACCCCAGCAGCCCATTAGAGCTTCTTGCGGTGGTAGTGCCGAAAAGAAACGCGCCCGTGAGCCCTATCATATCGCAGGAGGTCGTTGAATAATGAACATTTTGAGGCAAATTTACAGGCTACTCGCCCGATGCCATTGCCAGGGTGCCTTTCCGACCGAGTGAAGGCATATCAACAAGGTACCCTGAAAGAAATGCGGCTGGAATCCCGATAACGGCGAGGATGAAATTCTGCAATGAGTTGAGCTGAGAGGTAAGTACGAGTGATGGAAACCACTCACGTTACGATAAGTGATGTTAAGCGATCCGTCGCCAAACTTAGCGCCTCGACTTGTTAGTCTATCGTACGTTGTTAGCCAAACTTCCTTACAGGCAAATACGACAAGGAACATACAAGTATGGCAGGAAGTTGTTGTAAAGTGTTGACGCTAGACCAATTATAGCTGAAAAACAACCATCAATCAGTGCGGGAAACATAGAAAGCCTCAGGAAAACACACCCCACAAACTCATCAACAGCGACGTGGACCAAGCCATCTTTCTGGTGGAAAAGAGTGGCTTGATATGTCCGACAGTCAGATATGAGCTCTGACTCAATATTTTCAGCTTGGCAGGACCAGGCCCAGAAATGGACAAATCTTGTTCAGACTGATATGGTGCAGCAACTTTCTGGAGCCTGTCAACAGTCAGATCCGTAGTAGTGCCATTCAAAGCTGCCAGCTTTTGCACAACAGATACTGCGCCGTCATCGTCGCCTCGTCCAATGAGGTATCGTGGGCTTTCAAGAAGCGTGAAGACAAAAAATCTGAGACCCCAAAGTAAGAGCGTGATACCTCCAAGGCAAAAGAGGAGGTATCGCCATCCCATGTTGGATGACTTGGTGCAGCCGTCAATGGAGGCACAACTGAAGTTGGCGATCAAGGGCCATGCAATCTGAGGATACAGTCAGAAAAAACAGCGATACACACTTCAAGGGACAAAGCTCACCAAGCTCGCAGCCAACTGTCCCAAACTCCACCATACCGCCATGACAGTGAGCAAGTACTGATGAGTTCCCGGCACAAGATCTACAAGCATGAGCCAAGAGAAAATAAAAATCTGGACGATTGCACCTACCTAGAAATACAGCAGAGTCGACGGGCATATTCCCCCCTACGCCAACACCGACAACAGCGATGATAGATGCAAGGGCTACAAAATTAGCAGCACCTCCAGCTGCCAGACCGAATACACCAGTTATTAGGAGTGTTAGATTGAACGACCATCTTTTGAAATTTGTTAGAAAATTGGTGTGAGGAACAAGTCTATGCGTTGCATACCTCCTGCCCCAGATATCGCAACCAAAGGACCAGAAAATAGCGCCGACAAGGAGACCAATATTTGCAGCGAGAGAGAGGAATGGACCGTTGAAGTGGAATTCGAATAAGACGGGTGTAAGTATCAACCCGCTCAGAAGCTGATGGAGGCACGACTTGTGAAATTTTGAACACATAAAATACAAGGTAGATCTTACAGGCCAAACGCTATCACTGCTCGACTTCTTGATCAGCTAACGACTCCGTGCTCAGCGATGCATTAGGGACTCACGCGAACCAACCGAATCCAGCAACGACCCATAAGTGCCACTGAGAACATAGCGATGCGCGTCAATACCGTGTTCTTATAGTTGAAAACGAAACACTGACTCACTTGGTATTTGCCCATTCCGATCTCCTGAATAGCCTGGTTCAAGACATGGGCCTTAGCCCTGTAAACTGGGTCAACAACACCGTCTTCATCACCATACAGATCTGGGAGATTTGAGGCGGCAGAGGACGTGGGAGACATGATGAGCGTTCTTCTCACGCGTATCGAACGATTCTGTGTCAGAAGCGCACGAGAAACATGTCTAAATGGATGAATAATCCCTGAAATGAGATATGAAATGCTTTGTGAGATGAGGTCTTATGATGTGCGCGGAAGGCGGTCCGGAAACCTGAAGGACGATGGAAAGTGTCCGGACCAAACGCCTTGATCATCGATCATACAGAGTAGTACCATCGAATCCGGGCTCCTGTCCTCCCTTGTCTTGCCCACGTCGGTCGTCAGCATTAATAGACTATATCGGTAACCTAGAGCAACAATGAAGCAAGGAACTATTGTGTAACATCATCAATATCCACTACCATTCGAACAATAAATCCTTGAGCGTATGTTTATATATTACAGATACGGACAACTATACTGTTCTTCTCCATGACTGTGAACAAGAAAATATCGGTAGGTAAAGAAAGGAAGAAAAAACACATCTAGAAATTAAACTACAGTAGATCGTCTTCTTCGGGAAGAGGAACAGCTTCGGCCTGTAGTAGAGATGGAAACAAGGTCGTATGTGTGCGCACAATAGAAACTTCAGATGCTTACTTGTTTCAACTGTTCTTCATACTCAGCGATCAACTGCGCATCAATCTGGACCTCCTGAGGTTTGAGGGCTGGAGCTGCCACAAAATTGAGGTCGGAGTTACTGAAGGAAGCAGTCAGAGAGATAGAGAGCAACTCAGATCGTCATACCCGACAACTTTTCTCGCAAGCCAAAGGAAAGGCTTCTCGAAATTGTAATTGGATTTAGCCGATATTTCGAAATACTGGAGGTTCTTTTTGCGATGGAAAGTAACAGTAGCTGGAGTCACCTTACGCTCCTGTAATTGTTCAAAGGAAAACCAAGCTCAATTTGAAGAAGGCTCTGAGAGGTAATCCGAAAGGTGCTGCAGTGACTCACCTTGACATCAACTTTGTTGCCACATAAGACAATTGGGATGTTCTCGCAAACCCGTACAAGATCACGATGCCAGTTAGGAACGTTCTTATATGTGATACGAGATGTTACATCGAACATAATAATACTGCACTTGCCACCGATGTAGTATCCATCTCGCAGACCACCAAACTTCTCCTGGCCTGCTGTATCCCAGACATCGAAACAGATGGTGCCAAAATTGGTGGAAAAAGTGAGAGGATGAGCCTCGGCACCCATGGTCGCTGTGGATGTGTACGAAGTAGATGCGATTGAGAACGAAAGAACAAGAAAGAATCCCAGACGAACCTACGTATTTCTTTTCAAACTCTCCAGTGATATGACGCTATGAACTCAAGGTGACAAGATCAGAAACCTAAAAGGCGCAGGAAATTTCAACCTCACTTTCACGAAGGTTGTCTTGCCAGTACCCCCGTCGCCAACTAGGATGGTGGGAGAGAACAATAACAGGAAACGAGGCACAGTTGAGAGACAGATGAAAGAAAGAAAAGGGCATATTGAGGTCAAACGGATGAATCAAGGAAAATAGTGACAGAATCTTACCTAGGACAAGTTTGAATGTTGGTATTTGATCGAGGGTTTGAGTTGGCTGGATCTGTTCGTCATCCATTTAGAAGGATGAAGGAGAAAGTAAAAGATGAGGGAGGAACAAATACTGCCACCATACTTAAACCCACTGTCGATTCTTATTATGTAACCACTCCTTTGCAACAACAATTACCTGTCTCACAATCATCGCCTTGTCCAATGGGTATCGTGAACTTGCAAGAAGCGTGAAGACAAAGATTCTGAGACCGAAAAGTAAGAGTATGAAACCTCCGGGTCCCATGTTGGATGACTGGGTGCAGCCATCACTGGAAGCACAACACAAGTTGGTGCTCAAAAACCAACCGAACTACGTGAGAGATCAAGTCAGGATATTGATACCCATTTTAGAGTCGCCAATCTAACGGTAAGTCGTCCCAAGCTCCACCATACCGCCATGACAATCAGTAGATACTGATGACTTCCCGGCACAGCACCTACGAGCATGAACCAAGAGAAATAAAGATCTTGATGACCACATCCATCTAGAAATACAATGGAGTCGATGGGCATATTCCCCTACACAGACACCGACCATATCTGTGAGAAATGTAAGGACTACAGAATAAGCACCTCCAGCTGCCAGAGTGAATCCATAGTTCCAGAACCAAGTATAAGCGCAGCGTACCTCCTGCTCCAGATATCTCAAAGGACCAGAAAGCATCGCCGATAAGAAGATCAATACTGGGAGCGAAAGCGGAACGGGGCATTGAGTGGATTCAAATATGTAGGGCTGATGTAATAATCAGCCAACTCAGATACTGAGGGAGACTCTGCTCGTGAAAACTGGACGTAAGAAGGTATCAAAGTTAGGATCTTACAGGCCAGACGCTGTCCCTGCTCGATTCTTGATCAGCTAACGACTCAGTGATGATGCCTTCATGACTCATGCAAACCAACCGAATTCAGCAACAGCCCATAGGCACCACTAAGAACGTATCATTAGCTGTCAGTACTTGGAAGAAAAACACAAGAATGACTCGCATGATGCCTGCCAGTTCGATCTCCTTATTTAATGGCCTGGTTCGATGCATGGCTAGCCCTGTAAACTGGGTCAACACAGCACGGTCTGTATCACCACAAGGATCTGGGAGTTTTGAAACGGCAGAAGTTGGGGACATGATGAGCGTTCTTATCACGCGTATCGAGCGATTCTATCTTCAGAGCCCACGTCCACATATCTAGACGGACAAAATCCCTGAAATGGGATATGAAATCTTTTGAGAGGTATTATGATGAGGACAGAAGGCGGTCCGGAAACCCCGGTCGATGCTCGTTGTCACTCCACACTGTTAATTTAAACCACAAACCTGTATCAGATACAGTGTAGTGATGAAGCGGGTTCTCTGGAAGACTCCTCTACAACGTCCGACACTGCATGTATACGATTCAATCACTCGAGAAAAGGCGACTGGGGACATTACTAGTTGCGTCCGTGAATGTGCCTTGCCGTCAGCTGCACGATTTTCCATCTGTTTGTCGAATTGAGTGAGATCTCAAAACTCATAATCACGCTTGTGCTTTTTCTGCAACTGAGCTCTCCAAATCTCTGACGATCTTCAGCTGCCAGTTGACGGTACCGCTGTACAACCGATGGCACCACAGCGCCAGAATCTTGAATTCTTGGTGTGCACGGTTAACAGGGAGATCAATATATAACGACTTCTTTTTCCGAGAAAATCGCTTGTAGAAGATGAAACTGCAAGTTGAATGTGCAAGCTCCGTTTGGACTTGGTCATACAGGTTTCCATCGCCGCCACTCGCATGGTTACTTGCATCTATTAAGGAGGTTCACTTGCGAAGATACTCATGTATTATTCATCTAACATGTCCCCCGAAAAGTCGTGCCAACTGCGGTTGCGGAGGCACTCCTAGCTGGGTGGAACTTTGATTTCAGACTGGTCCTGAACAACAGAAGACGGACTTCTGGATAGATTTCGAATACCACTATGCAATCCACGAAATCAGCGGTATTCATGTTTCCATGTCATGGTACCTTGGTCATTTTATTATCCCAGTAATAATTTACGACATTGGTTTCCGCTCATTCTTCAGTTTTGCTAGGCCTATTCTGGGCTGGTACTCGTTTTCGGTCCACCCACCCAAGTCAAAGGTCATATACATCGACCGCATGAGCGAAGTACCGATGATCGCCCTGTCAACGTCCCATCTAGACATGTACATATCGTAGTAATCAGTAAATGACATATCAAATGAGAAAGAGATCCCTACGGAGAGAACAAAGGCCAACAGTATTTGTCTTCAGTATAGCCTGGATAGGCAAGTTCCTCGGTGTCGAAGCTCAGGTTGACAGAGCTACCGTCTTTATTCTGGAAGACGAGCTCGAGAGTCATGTTGAGCTGTCTGTAGTCGGAGCATAAAGGGCGTGCATGGTGAACAAAGTCAATGCCCATAGCCGAGTAGATAGACTCTGGAATACCAGCCCGGAGGGTATTGGGACCGGCGCCTGCAAGTTAGAACATGAGTTCTTATACTGGTTCATTGGAGAAAATGACACAAGGCGACCGACCAGTATCAAAGATACAAGGACCGTTGATAGGATAGATCGTGCCAGAGGTATTCCCAGGTCCACATGTGATACTGAACACTATCTCCTTCAACAATGCCATCCAAAGCTGGTATTCTGTCGTTCCTGTCTGATAGATAACGTCCAGCCAGGCGGGCTCAACAGCGGAAACCCTATTTTCACGACCACCAAAGGTGAACAGGCCATCATTTTCCGGGGCAGGATTGGAAGGGAGAGGCAGGTTGTGTGGCCAAAATAGACGGAGAACTCGTGTGCAGCGAGCGTATTAGGGTTGAATAAGGTGGGCAAGATAGACGTCTGCTCAGGTCTGGGGTATTGCATCGCTAATTATGAGATTCTGGAGAGGTCTTCAAACATGGATTCAGATGAAACTGCTTACGCGATGGTTGGGAAAGCTAAGCCGAGCATTCCGTCTTGTCGAAGCCAAGTCATGATGGTACGATCGATCTGGATCCCGTTCTGTGCGAAGGGAAGGCGTACGCTGTCCATAGTCACCATATCTGAGTATACTGTTCCAAAAACTGATCCCCCCTAAAAATTCTTGTCTATTAGTATAATGTGATGCAAAGGAAACTTTAGAGCGTACAAGATATTCAATAGAGGTTGGAATGTCCAAGTTGAAAAAAGTTGAAGATTCATTGGATAAAAAAGGTGTCGGAGGGACACTGAGCCCACAATTCTCAATGCAAGTTTCTGCATAGGTCCACTGTTTGAAATAGTGAGATGATGCTATTGGTAAAGACAATATCCGTTACAAGTTCTGCGCTGCCGGTATCCATCCAGAATTTTAGGGTTGGGGTGGTGTTCCAACGCTATTGAGGTGGGCTATTAGCATAAAATACATAAGTATGTCAAAAAGATATCAGGACTGACGAGATTGTTGCGTAGGGTTCTTGATTTATCCCTATGGGAAGGTGAAGAACTTTATCAGCACCTCCACGTGTGGTGGTCTTGTTGGCTGAGATCAGAAACAATCAAGACAGGCAAACAATTCACTGACTCTCTCAGACCATGGCGGGCAGCGCTATGAACGCAGAGAAACCACAGAGTAGAAAAAAACAAGGAGCTATGCATGCTTGGAGTGTTTTGAGCAGTAAACAGCATGAAGGAGTAGACTTTTTAATAGTGCTAAAAGTTCTAGAGCGTTTCTTCCAGTCTTCCAGGCTCTGAGGACATCACTCGACGGTCAGGAACATGCCGATACACAAGAGGACTGAAGCGCTATGAGGCGTTTCTAGAAATATCGGTATTGGATGAAAGCGTACGATAAAGACGCCTCGGCCCTGGCGTAGTAGAGAGACATCTAATCATGTAGGGCGCTTTGTACTGTATAGCTTGTAACTTAAGAGGCGCAGGAAGGCAGATCGTAGGCATCACAGATGTATGCTGACATAAGCTGGCAAACCATAGGATGATCATCGATGATCGTGGAGTTTGAAATCTGTTCATCTTCACTTGATTGTCTTTGATCACCTCTGGTACCTTTACACGCTTATCTTGTCTCTGCGACCCGCAAAGTTTGCTCTCAACTTGTTCTACGAGTTCTAAGCCACAATGAGCAGTCAAGCCAGTGAACAGAATCCCCGTAAAATACCGAGAGCACCATTCGTTGTATGCAACCATTCTGAGTGTCATTCATTCATAAGTAAACTGACAGCTTTACGATTCAGGAAGATGTAGAAAAGTTTATAGGGGGACCGGATGGTGTAGAAGAGAACATGAATCATTTTCAGGCAGCCCTTGCGTATGTCTTGTTTTGATATGGGCGTTTTTGAGAACTTATCTGGATGGCGAAAGCACAGGAAGTATCGTTTCATGGAAAGCAACCTAGCACAGCGAAGAACAAGTCTGGAACGAAAGTTACCAGAGATTAAGCAGACTCTGAGTATGGTACTCTATCTCCAAGAGCGACGAGTACGTCAATGTTTATCCTGCTAGCAGTTCGTGATGGTTGATCAGAAGTTCATAGGAGGGTAAAGCCAAGGCATCTGCTGAAGACGACCTAGACAATGACTTGGATGATGCGAATAGTACTCAGAAACCTCTCAAAACCACGTTTGAGCTCAATGACACTCTACTCACTGAAGCTGAGCTCGACGACACTGATACCGTCTATCTCTGGCTTGGGGTACGTTAATTGTGCCCGGTATTTTCTCTGATCTTCCAGCTAAGCCATTTCTATAGGCCAACGTGATGCTGTCTTACAAACTACCTGATGCTATAACTCTTCTTCAGACTAAACAACGAGACGCTCAGACCTCACTTGATAATATCATCGCCGATCTCGAATTTTTACGCGAGCAGTTGACAATCATGGAAGTTAACACGGCAAGGTTGTATAATTGGGACGTGAAGCAAAGAAGAGAGAGAAGGCTCAAGACCGAGAAGGACTCTTCTAGCAAGAGCTCCGCTTCAAGCTAATGTCAACACGGCCATGTATTATGTGTAATTCACCATTCTCGCTCGTCAGGACGTTTTCAGTCTTACTATATGGTTACCTCTCTCTTGCACCAGATAGAGTAATGAATGATGTAATCACAAAGTGTTCTACCGCAAGACAGCATTTTTATCGACGTAAATTTGGCCGACCATACAATCTGACTGTGCTCAATACTGACCTGGATCTGGCTTGAACGTTGCTCTGGCTCTCTAGGTTCTGGTCTGATTGAAATATTCGAGATCAGAGCGGCCAATCTGCTTTGGACATATCTCCATCATCGGGTCAGATCAGCTGTATTTGGGTTCTGTCTTGATCGGATTGAACTATTAATTCAGGTGACCCAATTTCACCGTTTCTGGCATCATACAATTATTGCATGTTCTTGCCCAAGGTCGGCTGGCTCATTACAAACACCATCCTGCTAACGTCCACAGAACTGCGGAGTAACCAAATCCGTGAATGGGTGCGGAGTATCTTAGTCTTCAAGTCTCGCTCATACTTGTGGCTTGATAACGTTCTGGCTGTCAGGTCTTCTGTATATCAGGCCCAGCAATTCTCTCCTCTGCTCTCCCCATCTCACTATGACTTCCACTGAACCTCACGTTCTTATCATCGGCGCTGGTACATATTCCTCTCTATTTTGCTTCCACAACACTAAAGCAGTTGTTTTTATTGCAGGACCCACCGGTCTCATTCTCGCTCAAGGCCTTAAAACGGTACCTATACTCTATTCGCTCATGTCTCATCCTCGTATTAATTGACTTTCCAGGCCGGCATTAAATTCTCGATATTTGAAAGAGATGACAGTGTCGCCGGTCGTGGCCACGGTGCTGACTGGGGAATGGGGATCTACTGGAGTCGACCCCTGCTGGAGAGGATCCTCTCTCCAGAAATGTTCGCCAGGATTCGAGCAGGGACTGCCGATCCTACCCTTGATCCTGCTGTTAACCCCGTTATACCAGTGCACAACGGCGAGACTGGAGAGCACCTGAACGATATCGAGTTGTCCTGGTTGCTGAGGCTCTCCAGGAAGAAGGTTAGGAGGCTATTGGCGGAGGGAATCGATGTTCAGGTAAACCCTTTCATCCATGGGCTACGCGGTACATGTAGAACTAATAACTTGAGTAGTGGGGGAAATTCCTTGATAAACTCGAGATGTCCGAGGATAGCAAATCTGTGACCGCATTTTTTGCAGACGGGACTTCTGCTGCCGGCACTATGGTCGCCGGCTGTGATGGTGGCCGCTCCGTCGTCCGACGCCACGCCTTGAAGGACAAGGATGCTGACTCGGTCAATGCACCTTTTGTTGGTATTAGGAGCGTTTTCAAGCTACCGACAGACGAACAGGCTCTTGAGGCTAGGAGCATTAGTCCCGTGGCCTATATGACCATTCATCCTAAGGACATGTGGGGCTTCTTCATCGGTAAAGATATCAGCTTCTATTATCCGTCATTGACTTATCTTTTGACGTCAACGTCCAGTGCTTGATGTCCCTGATAATACAAAGCCCAAGGACTGGACATTCCAACTCCTCACCACCTGGGGTCGAACAAGCACTGAGGTCGACTCGACCGGTCGTTCTCCTGATGTCACCATCGAAGAATACAAGGCTCGCAGCGATATGTTCGGCGGCCTGTTTGGTAAAACATCGAGATGGGCTCATGAACTCCCTGCCGACCAAATCGCTCACAATCAGATTCGGCTAGGGTGCTGGCCGACAAAGGCTTGGAATAGTTTCGGTGGAAGGCTCACATTATGCGGTGATGCTGCTCATCCCATGCCATTCCAGCGTGGTCAGGGTCTGAACAATGCCATCAACGATATCGCGACTTTCATCGATGCTCTGAAGGCCGTGAGGGAGGGAGGAGATTTACTTCAGGAGGTGGAAAAATGTAACGCTGAGATTGTTGCACGTGGTTCACAGGCGGTTGCTGATTCAATGTTGAACTGTGAGATGGTCCACAATTGGGCTAAGTATAAAGAGAGCCCAGTGATTTCTAAAGGCACTATGCATGTATAATAATGAAGCACAAGTTCAGGTATACGTAGTCATTCTTGTATTCTAAATAAGTCGTAGAGAAATTCTCAGGCTGTGAACACGTTTAGGTCGAATTGTTTACTAGCACTCTTGTCTGTGTACTGCTTGGCAAAGGCAGAAGGCCACCTGAATGGGTATAATGTGATAATGAGGCGATATCCAAAATCATAGGATGCAGAAGCTTACCCGCCGAAGGGACGAGTCATGGTCAATGATTGAACGCCGTCGAATGTAGCAAACCTGGACATGACTTAGGAATATAGCCCAAATTGATACACCCTGATTTTTACACTTACCAAAGAGGAGCTTCGTTATCCAAAACGACGTCTGAAGCCCCGAAGACGTTGACCCATTCTCCGGGACTTGAGTATATACCATAGACGTAGCCGGAGGCTTTGAGAGTAGAAACGATCTGTTTCGCGACTTTCAGGTTGCCCGCAGTACCGTAGTTCCACTGGGCTAGATATTAGTTATTCCGACAGCTTCTCAAATAATGGATGCCTTACGTTGTTACAGATTCTGTAGGGAAAGGTAAGCTTATATTTACGAACCTCGGATGAAGATGACATACTGAGTATCCGCCTCGATGTCTAGCCAGATCCTTCCTGGAGCCAAATCATTTAGCGTCTGGGACTTTGGATGGGGCGTAACCACATACCAATGTTCATCTTGTTGGCTCGGAATGTATCGCCGATTTCTGACAGCTGGTCGGAGAAACTCTTGCATTTGTTATTCGCACCTGTGGTAAACAGATTCATGTCAACTCATCAGAAGAGGTGGTAGGATTGACTTACCGGTGCATGGAAACCAGTACATGTCAATATTGGTAATCCCTGCAGCTATCGCATTCTTGTAAGAAGGAACAAAGTCTACGAATGAAAGATGAGTTGAAACGTCGAGACAGACAAAGCATAAAGGCGTACTGGGGTCTACACGCCCGCCAGATCCACAAGCCTCTTGATAGCCTCGGATGATAGCCTTGGTGAAGCCCTCACTTTTAGCTTTAGAGTACAGAGAGGTAGAGATAAGGCTGGAGGAGTCGACTGCTTGCAAGAGAGCGAGAGCCGGAGACATCGAGGCCAAGCCAGCAGCCAAAAAGTAGAGAGATGTCTTGAATAACATTATGCGTATAAGAATCAAGGCGAAGGAAGGTGAAGTTGTTGTTCTATGAAAAACATCGAGGATGAGCAGTCGCCTTTTAGATTGTCTTGTGGGGCAGTGCGATTGTGGTGATTGACAGATAAAAAGATAATTCATCTCAGCCACGATGGATAACATTTTCATGCATAACAACGAACTGGACGAGCGCTGAGAGGACGGTGTCAATGGGGCTGTTTTTATCGCAATCACTGGGACTAGTGACTGGTGGTTACTAGATGAAGATCTATATCGATGCCCAAGCGCTGAAGCACTCAAGAGGGACAGTGATTACTGGAGGCAAGTCACTACCCCACAAGTCATCTCTGAGAAGGGGTTTCCAGAGCTTTGATCCTGAAAACAAATGAAGGTATATGGTAGCTGACGAGTATGATCATTAGCATACGAACTTCTGAGAGCAAACTGACGACACCGTCCATCTACCATCATAAGCTTGAGAATCATTGATAAAGTAGTATCGATACGTCACGGAGCCATCATCGCCCAAGCGGAAATGCAGAAACGACGCCACGCTGTGTATTTTCCAGAAACATGGCAGTGTTTGCACTGCTGTAGAATGGATATGACACCCTCCCGCTGGGACCAGTACTTATTGAACGAGACAACGCTGAGTCGGTAATTTCTGTGCAAGTCGGAAATATTCATCAGGTTCCTAGAGACCAGAAACTGTAGTAGATTGTTCAACAAACGTTCAAGTTGATTGAACAACACGTGCTCGTATTCAGTCCTGAGCACACTGCGCACGAGATACAAGAGCACAAACAAAATATATAGGATAGATGAAGCGTACAACTTAGTAGAATCAATATTATGTATAAACATGTTGGTAAGGAAACAGAAAATAAACAGCAAGTCTTCGTTCACCTCAGTCTTGAGTCGCGGTCAATAACCGTCCGACTCAATCCTTTCAAAGGGTCCTCAAGCAGTGAACACATCCAAATCAAACTTATTGCTGGCACTTTTATCCGTGTACTGCTTCGCGTAAGCGGTGGTCCACCTGAGCAAGATCGGTTAAGAAGATGTATATAACATAATATTGAAGTGGGAAGCTCACCCTCCGAAAGGCCTCTTCAGTTCCAGAGTTTGAACGTTGTCAAAAGTCGCGAACCTGAGGATTGACATAATATATCAGCAAAAGAAAAAGATTTTTTTGTCTGCTGTATTTACCAGAGAGGAACTTTGTTATCGAGAACAACATCAGCAGAACCAAAGACATCGGTCCAACCACCAGGGCTAGCATAAATACCGTAGTTGTCTTTGGCACCCTGGAGGGCAGCAACGATGTCTTTCGCAACCTTCAGATTACCAGGAGCACCATAGTTCCACTAAAGACAACTTGATCGCTGAGTCGCTGCTCATAGGGGAGGGTTTACTCACGTTGTGGCATTCACTGATATGAGAGGTCAAAAGGTGGTCATATGCAGTAGGAAGAGCAGTTGACTTACTCATTGTCGACCTCAATATCGAGCCAAATTTTCCCTAGGAACAAGATTCTTTCAGCGTTAGAGTCAAAACTCGGAAACTATATAGACTACCAATCTTCATCTGGTTGGCGTTGATAGCATCATGGATTTCACGAAGTTGATCAGGGAAGCTCTTGCACTTGTTATTGGCACCTGAGTGAGGTAAGTAAGCACGTATGGAAAATAAGTCTATGTTCAGTTTCTGCTCACCAGTACAAGGGAACCAGTACACATCAATGTTTGTGATGCCTGCGGCTTGAGCATTCTTGTATGACGGAACAAAGGCTAGGAGCATAATTTGAAGCTTGGGACAGGGCAGAAGCAAGAGGGACCCAAGACCTACCAGGATCAACTCGTCCACCAGAGCCGCAGGCCTCTGAATAGGCTCGAATGATGGCCTTAGTGAATCCTTGGCCCTTGGCTGTGGTATACAAATCTTGAGTGATAAGAGTTGAAGAGTCGACAGCCTGCAAAAGGCCAAAGGCATGAGGTAAAGCAGCGAGGCTGGCGACCAAGAAAGAGATTTTCGGGAACATGTTGCGAGAGGCGGTTAAGGCTAAGACTTTGCTTGTGTCTGAGAATCAGGCAGTGGGCGAGGGAAACACCAAAACCAGCAGTCAGCTTTTATACCGAAAAATACTTGTGTACAGGTTTTGGGGCTGAGTTTTTGACAGACAACGGTTGGAGACGATAGCGATAGTATTGATGTATAACAATAAACAGTTGGAGCGAAAAATCCGAGTAACATATGCTAGTATGCTTCTCGGGAGAGAAGGTCATACCTTTAAACGTGTCAAATCTGACATAGTTGATGGGATAAGAAATGAGCAACGATATCCTGAGTCATGATCCATATCCATGGAACTTAGAAATGGGAGGTTGAAAGTCGCTGATGCTCCCATTTTGTGGAGTCAGAAATATCCTGTAGGAAATAGATAGACCACTGGTGGTAACCATCGTGAGTGAACATAGAGCTCGTTCGGGGCACTAGGATGAGCCATATATTTATTTGACTCCACCTTCATAAGGTGGTACTTTGTCTGAAACCAGATATTGGAGCCTAAGAACGTCAAAAGAAGCGAATTGACGACAGAAAGTGTTTGAGCCCGAATGAGATAATTTCGCCAACAGTTGTGGCTGCCAAATCATTGACAGAAATAGTTGATAGCGATAGAGACCCGCAGTTCAAGCAAACATCCTTGGTTAATATATCTGATGGACGGTATTGGTAAGAGCGCCAGTGTTTTTACTGCTCGAAATCCAAGAGCAGGTTGACTAGAAGGAAACATTCAAGAAATAAACGATCTCAACTTGCAAGTCGAGGTTTGTAGTAAAGTGTGATTCCAACGCGTGATCCGCAGGACCTCCCTTTTTAGTTTACGTAACGCAGATAACTGTTTTTGGTGGGCCTCATAAAATCACATGCCCGTGTCCTTCCTTTTCCTTCACCACTCTGTAGAGAGGCTATGCCTAAAGACCTTCCAGGTTTTTACTGGGATGAGACCAAAAACCGCTACTTCCCCCTCTCTTCAAGGCCAAAGCCTGTAAAGACTTCACAGCTTAACGATGATACGCACACTGCTGGATTACAAGATTCCGATTCTTCTCTTACAAGGCGGAAACTTCGTCGTTCTGCCTTTTTTTATAACGATACCAGAGGTCTCTTTAGCAACGTTGCTTCCGGTCAATGCAGACGTCGTCAATTAAGGTGTGTTAATTCAAGTTTAGCAATTCTCAATCCCCCCCGCTGATTTGGCAATGCAAGTGCATTAATGGGGGTTGATATCTTACATACTTCTCGGAAGGAGTCTGTTGAGGTACCTCTCCAGTGTAGCTCTGAGAATCGCATAACAGCATTCGCTGTGAGCATGTTTCTTTCGGATTTATTATCTCGCCCTCTCATTGACTCATCCCCGCAGGCTGCGCATCGGCCAAATTTTGACCAAACCATTTGTCTTGTGGGCGATCACACTGGGTGTGTCTGGAGTCCGCAAGAACCCCAAGAAAGACGGGAGTTCTCCCATTTTACGAGGAGTGACGCCTGGACCGCTGATTTCTGTATTGGTGATCGAACTTATGTCAGTTTACCGTCTCATCATCATTTCCCTGGCTCATGTTTCTCAGGGATGTGAAATAACATCACTTTGTGTTTCCAAAGAAAGTTATATGTGTGTTCTTTGAACATTGTTTAATTTTACTACTGTATCTGACTGCGGCTTTCATCTTTTGAAGCGCAACTAGTTTTGGGCCCGCCAACAGAATTCTTGTCGTGCCGCATTTGGAGACCCAGGGGTAAGCAGTTATATATTGTTCCCACGAATTAATGGTTTATATATCCCACACCAGCGAAGCGTTTCTGCTAGACCCTGGAAAGACGATCCACGAAATATGGAATAGCGACTTTGAGGGCCACAGACTAGTGATCGGTGCGGATGAGAAAGCGGTATACTATTCCGACGTTGGTTCTGCACGCGATCTTGACTCGCCCAGGGTCCTAAAGACTGGCAGTGATGTCTTCACAGCATGTTTCCACGGCGAGGTTGGTTCCACAAGCTCTTTTCTTTCTTGCGTAATGAAGCAGCAGAGCTGATTCGGTTGATAGCACCTTGTGTACACCGGAGCACGAAACGGAACTATAACAAGGTTCGACCTAAGACAAGGGAATTGCTCATCCCAACGTCTTTTTACGGGCAGATTTGACACTCGACCACTAGCTGCCCAACGACAAGGACAACGCAGTTCGGTCACCTACCTGAAGGTTATTCGTGATTGGCAAATGCTAGTCAGTCATATGTGTGGTCATGTAAGTCTTCAATGAAGTATCCAATAAGACAGATGACACTAATATGTCTTGTGATTACAGCTTGCCAGCTACGACTTGCGATTTTTCCGAGAAAGTAGCCCTCTGGTGATCTTCCCAGGTCATGTCAACTCGCTGACCCGTAGACTGGTAAGCTACACATCTCTTGCCCTGAACCCACTTTTTCTTGACCATCTGTCATTTTAGGGCATAACTGTGGATCCTCACGAGGAGTTTCTTCTTGCTGCTGGTGAAGATAAGAGAATTCGACTCTGGTCGGTACAGTCAGGCGAGCTTCTTTCTCCCTCGGACCAGGAGCTTCAACAAGATCAAGGTACGATTTATTCTGGGCCATCCGACATGTTCTAACACATCATATGCTCTCAGAATCATGGGGCACCCTTTTTCGAACGGAGTTCGACCGAGACGTATCCTCTCTGCAAATCACTGAGGGCACCGGGGCTCATCAGCAGGGTGGCATGTCCCTTTGGGTGACAGAAGGTCACCGTATTCACCAGTATCACCTAGGCCAACGCTCTGGCGCCGAGCAATACATTACAGCTAATTAACTCAGCTGCGGGTTTGGACTTTGCCATGGACATCCGTTTTTATTACAGTATTTATGTGTCCCTTTATATTCAACTATAGATTAGTTACATAGTCGTTTAGATAGATTTGATTTCTGATAGCAAAAGATCTCTCCCCCCAAATGCCGAGATCTTCGGTGCAATGAACCTATAAGTAGTTCGTCGCCAGTGACTGATCCTGATGACACGGGAGACCAATGTGACAGGTCACTCTGTGAGCAGTTCTCGGTCACGTGTATCATCCCCCTTTCCTCACAGGCTGGTCTACCCTTCAACTTCGAGCTTCAACGACAGATATTGCACCAAAGGAACTAGATACCGATACTGGCGCCTCTTATCAGCCACAAAACTTGGTCGAACCGTTGCTCATATCCTGTCGTATCTCAATCAGTGACTATGCGCGATTCCTTACCGAGGAGATCTCGGGTTTTACAAGTAATCAGCTCGAGAGTCTTTGGGGAGATGTCCCAGCGAAACACGATCTATATATCTATAAACCGTCCTATCCTACATTATCCTTTTTGTTGATGGGGTACAGAAACTCATCATGGCACAGGTGATAATCCTGTACTCAATGATTACATCTTTGGTATCCAATGTGTTGAATCCGACAGAGTCGACATTGAAGGACACCATGCCCGACAGTACTTCAGACTAGCAGCTGATACAGGAGTCCTATTCCATCTCCTGCATATGAACAAGTCCAAACATCGATAAATGATCAATTCATCGCTCATTCAGACCTACTACAAGGCTCTAGCCTGTCCTCTCTGATCATAATCTTCCTTTACTTGGTTGATTTTGGCAGGCAAGATTTTTGTTCTTCTAAGGATGGATGCTCAAGAGCTTGGTTGCCACGATTGCATTCTTATCACTTGTGCTTGGGAACTTGTTTGGGTTTGATGAGATCATGTTCTATGTATTGGAAGACATCATGGGAGAGGGGCGTCTTTGAGGGGGATCATAAGGTATTGGCGTAGAGAAGATAGTATCCTGCTTGGTCCCGGTCCGTCTTTTCTTTTACTATAAAGACTTATTCCTCTAATGAAAATGCTCCTCAGCTCTATCGCTAGTTTCAAGCATGGACGCTTGAAATTGGGCGTATTACAATGTAACACATTCTAACGTCCGGACCTCGATCAATACATAGATCCAACGATCCTGGTCATCTAATGGCCCGTGCCCCTTGTTTATGGGATGCAGAAGCCCATCGTACTCGGAATCGTTCCTTTCAGACCCAAACCCGAGTGGGCCATCTGTTTTGCCAACCACTCAGGCATTCGACCTATCTGACCTATCCGACATGCAGTTAGGTTACTACTGCTCTCGGCACCATACCAGACGGCAGCTTAACTCTAGCATTTCTATTAACTTGGGTGTAGTTGTCCATACACAAGAAATTTCGATGTCCTGATGATCACTTCATCGCAGATCTTGTCGATAAGTAGACTGAATTCTACAATGGGCATAATATCGTCGAA
>CEMT01387880.1:0-13175 GCA_900068985.1 Pterula multifida
TGTAACCTCCTCTCTTGTTGCACCACTGAGCCAATAATCCATTAATACTTATTAAGATTCCTGATATGAGCACAATAGAGCTGGACTTCCCATTCACCAAGGTACAAAAACAGCTGGATTTGAGATCTTGAGATGTCATCAGCAAACAAACACTCATCCAAGGTGGAGAGCTTTGAAGGCCCCATTGTAACCACCAGTACACATTCATTGATTCTCCCAGCATGTGTGTTGATCAATTCTGCATAGCTCCCCAAAACACATCTAATCAAAAATGATAAAAAGCCCCATCACATCCTCTCCAACGGCCTCAAGCTCAACAACCTCATCGCAGCACCCAATACCTCCCTCGCACACTCATACAACCAAAGTCTAGCCTCAGCCTTCACCTTATCCTCTTCCCCTTTCACAACCACAGTTTCCCACGCACTACTGATCGCATGACTAAGTCTGAATGCGAACGTGACGACACCACTTGGTTCATGTGTCTTCAAAGCGGTTTTGACGACGTCTGGGTAGGAACCGAGGAGCATGACGATGTCGCGGGCGTGCGGTGAGGTGGTGAGTGTGGTGATGTCTATTGTAGAGGGTGATGGGAGGGGGAGGAGGGAGGGGTTTTTGCGAGCGATGGAGGCGAGTCGGACGTGGGCGTATTGGAGGTAGGGCCCAGTGTCGCCTTCGAAGGATTTCATTCGATCCCAATTGAATGTGTAATTGTTGATCCTGCCAATAGCAAGGCGATGAGAACAATAACTAGGGAGGGTGGAAAATAAAGGCAAACCTTTTAGCAGCCATATCCTGGATCTTGATACCGCTTATCCCAATCTCCTGACTGACCATCTCAGGATCCTCAACAGCGTTGTACTTCTCCTCGTTCTTCATCATCTGCTCAAGCATCACACTCGAAGCCTCCTTGATGATCTCCTCTAAGAAGACGACTGTGCCTTTTCGGGTAGACATACCCTGAACGAGACCGTAGTTGATGTGATGACATGTCTTTGCCCAGGGGAATCCCATGAGCTCGAGTGTTTTGAGGAATTGGCCGCAGTGGAGATCTTGTTGAGTCGAAACGACGTAGATCATCTTGTCGAAATTGTACTTCTCATAGCGGTCAATTGCACCAGCTATATCCCTAGTCAGATAGATCGAGGTGCCATCTAAGAAAGGCTCTCAGTCAGAATGAAGACTTACCTCGGAAAGAGGAAGAGAGAGAAATGCTTGCCTTTCTTCCTAACCACAGCAGTCCCCAGCTTCCACTTCTCCAAATTCACGATCTTCGCCCCATCAGCATCACTAATCAACCCCATCTCATCCAGCCTCCTGACCGCCTCATCGATCTTATCCTTCGGCACCATACTCTCTCCATTATACACATCGAACCTCACATTCAACCTCTCGAACTCCTCCGCGTACTTCTTCACGCTCAACTCGCGCCAGAGGCGCCAGTTTTTGAGAGCTTCTTCTTCGCCGTCTTCCATACGCTTGAACCACTCTGCTGCGAGAGTCCGGACGGTGGGGTCTGTTTCGGCGTCTTTGTTGATCTTGACGTAGACGTCGAAGAGTTGTTTGATGGGATCTTGCTCTAATTTTTCTTGAGAACCGTATTTCTCGAATCCAGTAGCGATCAGGCCGAACTAACAATAAACACATATAGTCAGTCCATAAGCGAGTTCAAAGTGAGAGCGAAGAAGACAGGTAAAAAATGAAAAGGCGGGGCTGACCTGGGTACCCCAATCACCCAGATAATTCATCGAGATGACGTCCCATCCACAAGTTTTGTACACATTCGCCAAAAAGGCCCCAATGATTGTACTCCGCAGATGTCCGACATGGAAGGATTTGGCGATGTTAGGTGAGGAGTACTCGATGATGAGTTTTTTGCCTGCGCCAGAACTGTTCGTGCCGTATTTCTTTGTAGCGAGGTTGAGTTCATCTGGTGAGTTCTGAGAGGCTGGTGCTGGACTGGAAGATATATTGGTGGACGAAACGGATGGTAGAGAAGATAATTCGGTGATTTGTGTAAGTACTTGTCGTGTGACAGTATCGGTGTTAAGCTGGAAGTGCAAGAACGCCTTATCATGCGTTATACTCTCGACATATTCGTCTGGTTGAAACTAAGAACCAGTTTCATCAGCGTATTTCTTACAATAACATTCAAAGGACGACATACCTGTTGAACGACTTGCCCCGCCAAGTCATCCACTTTGCCGGGTAACCTGAACCGAGGCAATGCAACTGTAAAATCTACACCTTTCTTTCCATAGTCTACACCCGTGTACGCTTGCTCTACCGTAAGATCTGGTAGAGCGGTAGAGAGCTTCTTGGCAATGACAGTTCGGAAAAGATCAAAGATACAAGAGGTGGGATCGGTGTCGGGGATGTGAGGGAGAGTGAGTAAGGATGAAGCGGCTGGTGGGACGTAGGCTGTTGCTGACGATGAGGACATGGCCATGGATGTTGTAGAACGAAAGAGATCTATGAAGAGTGAATGATTAGCATAATCGAGTCATAAAATAAAACTCACAGATCAACTGATAATAATGATTCCTCTTGCCAAATACATGCCGATTCCACATATACCCTAGCAGGAAACTTATCCAGTCACGTGTCATAACCATATTCGGATTCTCATGACTCATGAGGCTATAATTAACACACCACATATATCCCGCATTCATTCCACAAGAAACTGCCAAGAGGGCTCTTTTTCTCGAGCTGACTCCTGAACTGGTTGTCAATATTTTCCATGCGATATGTTCTCTGAATACCTGTTAGTTCGACCTACATTTATTTCTGTGCATTTTCCTGAAGGATTAAATGGTATGTCAGCGAATTCTGCCAGTAGTAGGGTTGTTATTGTCATATTTTCTCGCCGGCCTAAACAGTCGACCGTTTCATGCTATTCATCAACTAATCCATCGTTGATGTAACAGCGGCGCCTTGTAGTCGGACTCAAATCTACAACCAATATCACGAAAATTTCCTTCTTCTACCACCCTTCCACCCCGAGAACTACCTAGTTTTCAATTCGAGATCAACGATGACACTCAGACATTGCCTCACCTTGCATTAACGAATGCATTTCATGTTGGCTCTGTATTCTTATGTGCTGTGCTGCTAGTTCAAAGTCTTGTAATCCATTGTGATCAATTCAGATTATGCTTCAACAAATGATCGTCGCACGCGTGGACGCATTTCGCAGCCCAACGAGTCAATGATGCCATCTCCTGTGCCTTTGTTTCCGCGAAGCATAAGAGATTCCCCATACCCGCGACTCGAAGTACCGCTGTCCCCGTTGCATCGCATCTATCAGAGTCGACGAATGAATGATCAGATTGACCGAGGTGCACTCTCGCCATATCCGGACATCTGAACACGTTTCTGTCTCCTACAATGGTAGGGTAATAATACTTAGAACGGTATTCAATCCCACTTATTTTTAATATGATATGGGTGGGAAGGACGACTGCATGGTGCAGACTACTGCGTGCCTTGGGCCTGTGGCCGCCATGCATCATGGAAGATTCTCTGATCTCCTACGAGCTTACCGAGCTGATCAAAGATCTCAAGGACATGACTCGACACCGATCTGTCTCACAGACACTGCTCCTAAAACCTAATACACAGATTATTTGTGTGTGATCCTGATCCAATCTTACTTAATGATGACATCCAATGTAGGCGTGGGCATCGCTCTTTCTGTATAAGAGCACCACTCGTCTGCACTGACTTCTGTCGACGCCTTTTCCCACCCATGTTCAGTTCGTCTCTGGGTGACATCGCGCTACTCGCGCTACCCCTTCTCACATTCGTTAATCAGGTCATTAGCGCTCCAACAGCTTCCAATACGGCAGCTCCTACTGTTCAGCTAGGCAATACAGCAGTCGTCGGTAGTGTAAAATCGATTCCTCTCCTTCAGCAAAATCTCGAGTTCTTTGGAGGTACATTCTAAGTCCTCCTGTCTTTAACCTTTCTCTCTCTCTGTCTCAATGACATTTGCCTTACGCTTAAACAGGTATCCCATTTGCAAAGCCACCCCTCGGTAATCTACGTTTCCGACCCCCGGCCCCTGTCAATCGCTTGAAAGGACCTACTTTTGATGCTACCCAATTTGGTGCCTCCTGTCTACAACCGGTCAGGAACCGTGGAGTTTACTGACCCAATTCAGCACGATCTCACTCACGTGGATTCCTTGCTTTGAAATCTCTATAGAATACAGCGAACGTTTCGGAAGACTGTCTTACGATTAATGTTCTCAGGCCTAGTGGACTCAACAGTTCGGACGTAAAGTTGCCGGTGATGGCGTGGATATATGGAGGCGGATTCCTTGGTAAGTGACTCAGTTCATTCAAGTGAACTCCAGCCTGTGCTCGAAGACATGATTTGATATGCTGATTTTCTGGAGCTAGCTGGGAGCAGCTCGATATACGATGGATCCCTCATTGTTGCAAACAGTGTGCTTCGAGTCAGTATTGAACGAATGCTATCCATTAAACCACAGGTTTACTTCTCGCGTTGATAATCACAGGGAACCCCACTTATATATGTCAATTTTAACTATCGGCTGGGACCATTGGGCTTCCCTCAAGGTGTAGAGGCACAGAACCGAGGAGATCTCAACCTTGGGCTTAAGGACCAACTTCTGGCTCTCCAATGGATCCAGGACAATATTGGCAAATTTGGTGGGAACAAACGTCAAGTATGTGATCTCCCTATTGTGCAATAAGCATTCTTTTTCTAAACAGACATCTTATTTAGGTTACACTCTTTGGAGAGTCAGCCGGGGCCATTTCTATAGCAAACCTTTTCCTGAACTCGAACCTTGAGACATTCATTCGTGCTGCCATCTTTGAATCCGGATCAGCACCCTCGAGTTCGATGTTCAAGCCGACTCGACCGAACCGACAACAAGATTGGGCAAATCTTGTGAAAGCTGTACCTGAATGCAAGTTTCTGGTGAATACACACAAAACGATACCGTGTCTTCAACAAGCAAGCTCCGACCAGATTTTGAACGCCTGGCTAAACGTTTTAAGCAAGACAGAGGAGCAGTTCCCATGGCCTCCTGTCATCGACGGACCGGGCGGTATCATTCCCAAGCTTCCTTCTAAGCTGTTCAGCAGGGGTAAATTCTCTAAGATTCCCTTTATAACCGGAACGAATCTGGATGAAGGTAGCATACCGTGTTCATGCTGCTCAAGGCTTGTAATAATGATAGCTTCCTCAGGAACTTTGTTTACTACTCCGACTTTGAACTACACCCCCGACTTGATACGGGAGATCATAACCGCCAATTTTACACCAGAACCTGAAGGCCTCGCCACGCTAGAGAGTGCCATTGACCGCCTATTTGAGCTGTATCCTGATGACCCTGCCTTGGGATCGCCCATCGGCACCGGAAATGAAACCTTCGGACTTAGTCCAGGTTTCAAGCGTGCTGCTATACTCAGTTGAGGCCAATCTTTAAGCATCTCGGTGTTTGTAAGCTTACTTGTTCGATAGATAACGATCTTGCGTTCCAAGCACCGCGGAGGCAATGGATTCAAGCTGCTAGCAATGCAGGAGTCAATACCTATGGCTACCTTTTCACTGATCCACAAAATGGTATTACTCCGTTCGGCAACTTCTCGTTTTTCGGAGGTGGGTGATGGAATGTTCTTGCTGAATATAATGATATCAAGCAAATTTTCAGTTTACCATTCGGCTGAGATCCCATACGTGTACGGTGCCACCCTGCTGTCACCAGACGCCCCCGTTTCTTCTAAGCTTTTGACTACATTTATGATGGATTACTGGATTTCGTTTGCGACTAGTCTAACGCCAAACGATGGAAAAGGGACACCCAGTTCGTTCTATCTTAAGAAGTTGGTTCTCAGCATGTTTGCTGACATTTCCTTGTAAAAGGGCCTCAATGGGAGCAGTATACACCGGATAATCAGGTATCGTTGTGATACCTTATACACCATCTTTAGCCACACTGACGAATAACCACCACTAGGTTATTATGCAGCTGAATGGTGCGAATACGACCGTCATCGCCGACGATTATAGAAAGGAACAGATCGATTTCATTAACTCCAATCCTCCTGTTTTCCACCATCGACGAAGTATTTTTGCATGATTGTAAATCGTAAGGGTGTTGGTTTCAGATGTACTTTGTATCGATCCATATGTGTACCTGGGTGTTGTTGTCTCTCGAAAAACTCAAATTAAGTTAAGTTAGCCTTTTCAATGATCCCAGCGTCTAATGGTCAGTGATCATGCGATAAGCGATTGAATGAAATGAATCAGATTGATTGATCGATGATACCGGAGTTTGGGATCTGAGTTTGAATAGTCAAGATAAGATAACTTACATAACTAGCTTGTAACTTGGTCTTGTGCTGCGATGGCTCACTGCATCGTCCGAGGCTCTATAAGTGCGCCTTCTCAGTTCACTCAATTTAATTCTGATAATGACACGACTAGACAGATGTCGATGAATTTCTACGAGGTAATCGTGGACTTTGCTCGTTTAGATTGCCTGACCTGGATGACACGGTTCCGTTCCACAGTGAAGAGGATTTCTAGACCTGGAGAAACCATATCTTCTACTGACCTGGAAGTAGGTGTTTTTGGGCAGTTTTAATCTCGTCATGATTCTACTGAAAGAATTTCCAGGCCCGAGCGGGTGGCAAAGGTGCTAATCAAGCCGTATCCATAGCTAAAGCTGGGGGATCTGTTGATTTCCTTGGTTCTGTAGGTAAAGGACGGGGAGATGAATGGGTAGTAGAGAGATTGAGACAAGATAATGTTGGTGTGGATAAAGTGGAATTTGTGGAAGAGGTACTCGAGATCGATATATATCGATATCGCAATCAGAAGCTCATTTCATGGTCGATAGAAAACAGGCAGAGCCATAATTCAGGTCGCTGAGAACGGCGAAAACAGCATTGGTATAATGCCCTCTGTCCTCAGAAATTTATACCGCTTGGGCTAATTTTGAGCACAAGTCTTGTTCAAAGGAGCAAACTACCACAATCGAATTCCATCCCGCGCCGACCTCATTCCTTATCCGACTCATCTCGTCCTTCAGAATGAGATTCCGATGAAATCTACAATTGAATACCTCAACCTTGTCACACAAGATCACTCTAGGAAAACAACAGTCATTTTCAACCCGTCTCCACTCCCGTCAGAGGAAGAAATCCGCTCCTTTCCTTGGGGCAAAGTTTCTTGGCTCATTGTCAACGAGGGGGAAGCCGAAGATCTTCTTTCTGTTCTAGGCAATTCCCAACTCACCAAATCCGCTAGCACAGAATCAGGCATTTCCGTAGCTTCAATGATACTCCGACGTCTTTATCAAACATTAGGGGGTTCATATTCAACCAATATCATCCTCACTTTAGGGTCAGCTGGGGTAATCGCAACCTACGACTCTTATACTTTGCAATCCTCTTGGAATCCCGTCTTTGTTCCAGCTATCCAACTCCTTGGAACAATACGCGATACAACAGGTGCAGGTGACTGTTTTACGGGGTATTTCGTTGCAGGGTTGATGGAAATAACAGGAAGTTTGCATGACAACGAGATTGGGGAGGATATCATGAGAAATTTACTACAGAGATGTGTAGTTGCGGCTGGGATGTGTTGTGAGAGAGAAGGAACACTGGATAGTGTACCCACGAGAGAGGAGGTGAAGCAGCGGATGAAAGAATTGTGAACAAGCAACTCGGGCGTGTGCAGGGTCACATTGAACAGGACGACGTGTTGTTGTTGTTGTTGTTGTTGTTGTCGTGTGTACTGAGGATTCTATTGATGAACCTGGTCTGTAACGAGTAGATAGTCTCCTGATAATCTAGGCATCAATAAGTTGTCTAGATACAGCGAGCCAAAACCTTGGTATTATCCAATCATTTGCTCGAAATCGAACCCTTCCAAATCTATGCTTAGGTTCCATTCGTCGTAACCAGTCTCGGTCATTCTACATAAATGTTATATCCTCCATGCTCCTTTCCTCTTACTCAACAAAACTCGAGCAATAATGAATGACATACACCCCAATGCAACAGTAACCTTTCAGCAAACCAAGTTAGATCCAGTCGATTTACGAGGCGAATACGATACGACAGGCTTACCCCTGCAAAAATGATAGGCTTAATCCAGACAAAGTCAGATCCTAGCAGTGCCCCAGCTATGGGTGAACCAAACAAAGCAGCGAAACCTATTGAAGACGATGTATTAGCCCTGATTAAAATATGTGCACAAGTTTACAGGTTACCTGTAAATGATAGACATATCCCCACTCTCGCCCCCATTTCGGACGTATTTAGGGCAAGCGTACTCAGAAGAGGAGCCAACAAGCCAATGTCTAGATCAATGCAACGAATTAGCTCGTAATATTTAAATTGGTCAGAAGGGAAGTAATCACAAGACCCAGAGAAGAACCCAAACATTATCGCAAACGCCACGACACCTCCAAAACTTTGAACACCGGACAGTGCGAAGATGAGGACACTGCAAGTGAAAGTGGTTGCAACCATGACATTGAATGGACCAACAATGGGGACGAGCATGTTAGGGAGAATTCGACCAAAAGCATTCGCCCCGTTTAGAATAGCAATCTGGAGAAGAGCGAGATGAGTTGCGTGATATTAACGTGAAAGGACAGTGACTTACTGTGTAGAATGCAAGTTCTGGCTTGACGCCAATTTTAATGGCTTTAAGTTGGAGGAAGAAGATGGGGAAGTACAAGCCGAGCAAAACAAGAATCGTACTACCTTAGTATTAGTTCCACAAGTTGGATGCCAATAAGGAACACGTACCCAGCAGACGTAAAGCAATAGGGTGCATCCCTATAAAATAGCTTGATATTCCTCCACAATGACATAGCAACGTCGTCTCTTTTCCTCGTACTCTTCC
This sequence comes from Pterula multifida, assembly GCA_900068985.1. Taxonomy (NCBI): domain Eukaryota; kingdom Fungi; phylum Basidiomycota; class Agaricomycetes; order Agaricales; family Pterulaceae; genus Pterula; species Pterula multifida. Next base: position 8,899 of record CEMT01387880.1, read on the forward strand.
CACCCTCAGGATACCTCGCCTTCATCATCACAATCGCAAGCATCATGGCACCAGCATTAGCACCAGCACTCACCCTCACAGCGTTGGCGAATCCCAATTTCCCGAAAATCAACTTGTTGAGTAAGATCGGATGTACAAGGCCGCCAATTGCTGAGCCGGACGTGGCAACACCCAGAGCTAATGCGCGTCGTTTGTGAAAGTATTGGGATACAACGCTGATTGCTGGAATGTAGGTTATCCCGATTCCCAGGCCGAGACCGACGCCTTGAGATAGTATAATCTATATGGTACGATCGAGCCAAGTAAGTCAGACTAATTCAATTTAAGGCTGCAAAGGATACTTATTACCTGGTAGAATTGTTGGGGCTTCGCAAGGGAAAGCATGAACAGGCAAAACGTGAAGAGGACTGAGCCCCCAATAACCATGGGATAACTATGGATTCCATGTAAGATAAAAGACTTGTGATATGGATTGTACAAGCGTACAAGTATCCTGCGTCAAACAATCGACCAGTGAGGATACCAGAGGACAGAGTGATCATGAACTGAATACTGCCTATCCAGCTAAAGATTGTCCTCAATATGCGGAAGAGAGAGCAGCCGGGAGAGATCGGCGGACATGCCTGATATCAGCAGAAGAGTAGTTTGTCAAGTACTCTCGCACGTAGAAATCTGTGTAAACGCCGTGTGCATTTGTGTAGCCTATCGATGCAATAGTTGAGCCATGTTCCAGATGATGACTCCTGTTAGTAAACGCTCACCAAATGTGCTAAATTGCATCAACCAGACACCAAGGACTGTGATCCAAGCATTCCATCCCCCGTCCGGAAACTGCTCAGCATCGTCGACCTGGACCATTTTCTCCTCAACACCGTGCCCGTCAGTGGCAGCTCTATAGCCACTGGGGAAATGCTCGGCACTGGATGTCATCCGGAATCAGCAGTGTGTTTGACGATGTTAAAGGGTACTGCTCTCTGAGGCGAGATAGTCAAAAGAAGACAGGGACCAGTCTGGGCTGGAGAAGCGTTGCAGACACATTTATGTAATTGACTATACTTAGTGAATGCATGCCAAATGCATTTATCATGGAATGGAAAAAAAGAGCAGGGGCGCGTGTCGGATTGATTTCGGACCGGAAGTAGGCCCGGTTATGCCCGCTGTCCGTTGCCGCTGAGTCTGCTACTGATGCTCATTGCTACCAACTGAATCGTCGATCGTGCATGTTTAATAACTTGAAGCAAAGCCCTCACATCAGCACCACTATATCGCTCGGATCTATTTCATTTAGCAATACCGAAAGGATCCTGAGTACCCTCAGTGACGATCAAAGTGCGAAAACCCTTTGGATCGATCTGGGTGACTGAGCAAGCCAAGCCAAGCCAGTCTCTGAAACTGTATATGATGCTAAGTTCATCACTGACAATGTCAATGATCTAGTCTTTGAGGGAGGCACAATGGCCGTTGCCTTCGAATCCGTATTTATCCGGTGGCGGGCAGCACATTAGCAAAGCATTAGCAAAGTTTAGTAGAATATTAGTAAAAGCTTGATGCTGCGAGCATGGCGTCAGGTTTTACTTTTATTTATCAGCTTGTATACCTGTTGCAGTTTTGAAGAACAACGAGCGTCATGAATAAGCCCCAGCGTCTGAAGCCCAGCAAATTGTCTAAGATCTTTTAATTCAAGGTTTCACCTCAGCTATACCGCTAGAAGCGCATTGTTATCATTACCGCGCTGAAACGGCCTCCGTCATTCCTCGTAAGACGCTGAGCACAAGGTAGTGGGTTGCACATCTGTAAGCCTTGATACGATATTGCTCCCTCTGTTTGTCATCCCAAAGACTACAAAGACGATCTGTGTCGTCCTTTCTTTCATCTGACTTTCACACCCTCCAAGTCCCTTTCCTTCTGCTCAGGAGTATCTGAGCAATGACGAACGATAAACATCCTAGTCCAACAGAAACCTGACATTATATTGAATTAGCTTGCACTGTCCGCAATTAATATGATAATAACAGCACTCACTCCTCCGAAAACAAGAGGTCTTATCCAGGCAAAATTGGATCCTAGCAATGCTCCAGATATGGGGGTACCAATCAGCGCCGCAATACCTATCACAGACAACTCGTAAACTGAGGGTATTCGGATCGAAATAAGCCGAAAATTTATACCCGCGAATGATATACATATCCCCACTCTGGCTCCAATCTCTGACGTATCCTGGGCAAGCGTGCTGAGGAGAGGAGCCAGCAAACCAATAACTAGATCAATTGACAAGAGTACAGTGAGTTGACTCCAAAAAAAAAAATTCGACCAACATGACCCAGAGAAGAACCCAAATATGATTGCAAACGCCACTATACCCCCAAAATTTCGAACACCGGAAAGAGCGAAGATGAGGGCGCTACAGCCGAATGTGGTGGGTATCATAACGTTGAATGCACCAAAAATGGGGACAAGCATGGTCGGAACGATTCGTCCTATGACATTGGCCGCGTTCAGGATTGCGAGCTGGGGAATGTAAATGGTGGATCTGAATTCAGAGATGGTGACTTACAGAGTAGAATGCGAGTTGTGGGTCCACCCCGCGTTGGATGGCGTTGAGCTGGAGAAAAAATATAGGGAAGTATAAAGTAAGTACCACAAGGAATATCCTAAGAAGCAGTCGTCAATACGTGCTATGTATGCAACGACCAAAATGGATTTATACCCAACAGTCGTGAAACAGTATGGTGCATCCTTATAAAATAACTTCAGATTCCTCCATAGCCCCACTCTATCATGTCGTCTACCCCTTGTACTTTCCCCCCCCTCAGGATACCTCGGCTTCATCATTGCCAATGCAGCTAGCATCAACCCAGCATTCAACCCAGCACTCACTCTGACCGCATTAGCAAATCCCAACTTGCCAAAAATCAGCTTGTTTAGTAGGATCGGATGAACAAGACCACCCATGGCTGAGCCAGATGTGGCAACACCCAGAGCAAACGCGCGTCGTTTGTGAAAGTATTGAGATACAACACTGATTGCAGGGATATAGGCCATCCCGATTCCTAGGCCGAGGCCAACGCCTTGAGTCAGGAAGATCTAAGCATGATGGAGCGGATCAGCCGAGTCGTATTGCCAATGAGATCATCAGAGGTATCATCATTTACTTGGTAGAACTGCTCGGGCTTTGCAAGGGATAACATGAACAGGCAAAATGTGAATAGAGCAATCGCTCCTATGATCATATGATAACTGTGCATTCCGATATTGCCTTAGAACCTCTCTCTTGTGTATGATTTAATGAAACAAGGGCGCACAAGTATCCTGCGTCAAACAATCGACCCGTGATAATACCACTTGATAGTGTGATCATATATTGAACGCTGCCTATCCAACTGGTGTCCGAGTTCATTAGTCAGTGTCGAAACTTGAAGAAAGCAAGACAAGATTGACTCACCTGATGGCTGAGGAAGAATAATTCTTCAAGTATTCTCGGACGTAAAAGTCTGTGTAAACCCCATGAGAATTGGTATAGCCTAGACGGTTAGATCAGGAACTAAAATTCAGATCTCAGGTCCAAGCGAGCTGAGGCTGCTCACCGAAAGTACAAAACTGCATCAACCAGACACCAAGCAATGTAATCCAGGCCTCCCACCCTCCATCGGGGAACTCCCAAGCAACGTCAGGTTGTTGACTAGACTTCTCATTAGGATCCCCTATAGCTCGAGAAATAGCCTCTGTTTTACTCGAAATCGTGCCGATGGGAGTGGGAGAACCACTAGGAGGTATGCGCTTGGACTCGTGCGACGTCTTTGGAATTGTTTGGTCGTCAGCTATGTTAGGCCCAAAACCCGCTAATTGAGAGGGAGTCATGGTATGAGATGATGAGAAAAGGAAGAATAGTTCTCGGTTTTACAAATAGCATATCTCTCACTGACTGCAGTAATAAGAGCGCTCAGCGCTGCCGACCGGAATCGTGGGAGGAGAGGAAAAATGAAACTCCCCGCGGCGAAGCTCCATTGCACCTGGCACAGCAATGGTGCCTCGGCTCCACCTCTGAACACTCGAGAGACCTATCATCCCAAAGCACAAAACATAGTATGGGGTATACGATATCGGGACTCTATCACATAGGAGAGGGTATTGACGCTTCAAATATCTTTATCTGGTGATCCTGGGATGAAACGTGCCTCAGAATATTCACGGGTAAATGATCCAATCGGGTGATGTTCACTTGAGTTAAACCTAACTAGGCTAACCATTGCCAGTTGTTCCGGCCGCTTGTCTCCTGT
>CEMT01387883.1:6559-16619 GCA_900068985.1 Pterula multifida
TTATTATAATGATTTAGTTTTCAGTGATTAGCCGAGTGATCACACGACCAATATGCGTAGTAACTCACTTGACCATCCAATCCCAGTACTTTCCCATCGTCCGGTCGCTCAGCCGACACCACGGCCTGTAATATTGGTTCCATGCACGTGACAAAGAAGTCATGCTTCCACTCGTGATCTGTACAAACGCTGAGCAATCTCCAAGAAAAACACACAATATCGTCGTATTCATGTACTGACAACTGGCTTCCTCTTTAGATCCATAGATGGTCCCTTCTTGGTAACATGGCCGCTTGCAATCCGAGTGTAACAACGATAAGGAAGGAGGTCTGCCTAGTGAAAGACTCTGTGTGTTTACAGTGGTTAATTAATAGAGCGTCTCATCTTGAAGTATGAGAACAGCGTACCAAACGACAATCCAGATGTAAAAGTTCCCACCAGAAGGCTCTACGCTGTTCTAGTTCCTCCGGTATAATCATCTTCATCCTTGATGCATCGCGATCTTGTTTGAAGAGCGGTTAGAGATGATACGAGTATATACGGGTTGATATCCTGTACTTACGTAAGCCTAACTATGAATTGATAGGATGAGAAAAAAGCAAACACAGTAGTAGCAAGACGATGATGATGGGGTATGATGATGACTCACAGTCTGAGTTAATTTGACGAGTAGCCCCATGAGCGAGAAAGCATATCCCACATCTTTCTGATTATCAGAAAATGTGAGCATATACCAGATCATGAAGAACTGTAAGAAAAAGAGATTAAAAGTCAACTGGGCGTGGCATATGACAGATGGAAGAGCTGTAGTTACCACAGCGCGGAGGAGGTCAAAATTGGGTTCCTCTAGCCTACGCCCGAGCGTGTGAGTTGAGATGTAAGGTCACCGGGAAGAATGATAAAAGGACACACATGGGTATTTCACATATACTTGCTCGGGCGAGATGATAGTAAGCCTCTCCAATAGGAGCATCGTGTGGACGGGTGGTATCGACAGCGCAGCCGATAGCAAGAAGCATGAGGACCAAGGAAAGCCGACGAGGACAAAGATTGTGGATAGAGACGGCATAGACATGGTGGAGGAGATTGGTTAGGAAAGTCTCTGAGCCATCCAAATTGAATCTGGATTTGATGGAATAGAATTTCGTTTACGGTGAATAAAAATAAAGCCAAGAATGATCGTCGATTGAGTCTGAAATATTTCCGAACAGCGGGGGAAAATGTACTCACTGCCACAGCGCATTTTTCCGAGCAGTTTCACACAACTTGCGACAGTCATCTTGTGTTGGTAGGAGATCGCGGATTCGTTGTCGAGTGGTGATATCGACCCTCCATGTAACTGGGAAGGAGGCACTGAGGGCCATGAGATCTGCAGGTACTGACCAACCTGATGTAGTCAATTTTTGCCTAGAATCAAATTGTGAGGCCTAAAGACGTTAAACCGAGTCAGTATAATGATAAGGCGGAGAAAGGAGTTTGGTTAGGGCTCTCTTTCGGGAGATCGAACGGGGATCAAAACTCGGACGTACATCCGGGATGCCGAACTTGGGTGTGTAATCAGTATGACCAACTTGGCGATCATCACTGTAATGTGAATGACGTTCGTCCATTGATGTTATCGTGTCTCGACGAGTCCCTCGGGAGCTCGTCTGCGGTTCCGTGCAGGTTCGAATCCGCAACAGGTCCGGATGTAGCAGTGGATGATTGGTTTGCATTTCTCCCAGTCCGCTCTCAAGTTCTTTGACACGATCACCCAATTGCATGATCTTTTCGTGCAACTGAGAAGTGTTCGCTAAAATAAATCTAAAAAAAGAGTGGGAAATTTATTTCGATTTGTCCGGACAGACCGCGGTCAGATGGAAGAGGGTTGTGTGACTTACCGACTACCCCGCCCTGACTGCAATGAACCTAACAATGGCGAATATCCAATTCGATTCAAATCAGTATCTTACGGAACCCGCCAGTGTCATTAGTCCAAGGGCTCACCGTCAGGGCAGATCTTTTTGTGTGGAAAGGAGAAGCGCCGCGGGCGTCAAAGCTCGGAATCACACAACCAAGTTGGTAACAAGCTCACCTGTGCACACCCGCGTTTGGTACAAGAAGCGCACGGAAACGTTCGGTCACACTGGAATGGGAAATGAGATGGCGTTAATGATAACGTATTGACCGACTGAGCGTCGCACAGCGAGGAAATCGAATTACTTTCAGTTTCAGTCTGTGTAAAAAGGTCAAGGTGTCATTGAATCGCGTTCGACAACTAAAAAATAAATAAATAAATAACAGGACTGACCTTCGACATTCAGCACATGACAAAGTGGGTCGTTTCCCTTGTCTCCTTCTTAGTTCGTTCTGGTTTGCTATCTCTGGAGAGGTTGTAGTGGATGGTACATGGTTGTGGACTCCTAGACCATTGGATAGGTTATCACGGTCGTAAGAACTGGCACTACCGTTTCGTTGACGCTTGATAGGTCGATCTGAATCTGGGAGGTCTTGAGAATAAGAATGAGTAGAAGGATGGAGAGACATGGGGGAAGAAGAAGAAAGAATAGATGAGAAGACGGGACGGATATAAAGGAAAGAATTGAGAACATATAAATGTCAATGGTTTATAAGTACTACTACCAAGACCCACACTATTTGATTGGGCAGTGGACCGGTGCCCGAATTTCTGTATAATTTCTGTATATTTTTTCTTTTGACCATATCGCTTCTGGAACTTGCTGTACTTGTAACAGTCAATTCTAGTCTTCCTCATCAATTTCATTCATATTTTGTTCACCAGTTTCCCTTGCTATACTTATTAGTTGCCTCGTATTACCTGCTCCCAGCTATATACACAACTTCTATCTATCCCTTTTACTCCTTGATTTCCTTCCTCTATACATTCCCGGATCCGATGGACACGGTCTCACAGGCTTATCCTCGACCGGATTCCTCGGAATCCAAAACCTTCCTAAACCCTCCACAATCTGCGCTTTTCCTCCTCAGAACCACGTCATCCACCCGTTACTCTGATTCAACACTCCGAAATCAAAGTTCAGCGTGTCCACCACTTGCATCCGTGAAGCTGATGATGCTCCCGAAGTGACGATCGAGCTGTGACCATCTTCTAATCCGTGAATCGGCGTTCCGTGCATCTGCCCTGTATACATTTCTGGGAGCAACGGCGATCGTGGCATGCCGTTCCAATTACCCGATGTCGGAGATGGTGCAGGTCTGTGAGCCGCACATTGACATGGTTTGCGCATCGGGAACAATGTCAATGCTCGCTGGTGCACCTCATGAATACACTGTGCCAGGCTCGGATGAGCATCATCGAATGCATCCCGTACTGGTTGCGGCTTCATGAACGCTTTCGCGTAATCCTCCTTCGTTCTCTGCGGTTGTGGAGCATGAATACTTCCAACATCTTCATGTCCTTTCAAAGCTAGCGTTGTCGATTGGCCATCAGCCCAACGGCTATAGATCGTATGTGCCTTCTCCACCATTGTTTCTAGGATCGGCTTTAATCATAAATTGTCAACATTGACAGATGCGCTTAGTGTGTGGCTATACACCCTTAAAGTTCGGACTCACTATAACTTGCAAGGCGCGCGGGCATTTCTCTTTCGCTGCTGTGAACAAAGCCCGCGCTCGATCCAATTCGTGTAAAGCTGCAGGGCTCAAGCACGTAAATGGAGCACGTGACACTAATACGCACAGTGCCACCTGTAAACCCGTTTCTTATCAACAACATGGTACGATCCCTCAATTGACACCTTCACTCACCGCGGCAGACACGGCGTTGGACCACAGCCAGTAGATCCGGGAACTCAACTCCGGTTCTCTTCGGTATAGATCTTCTACAGTGGCAATCATCCTTGATGCACTGAGGAAAACAGCCACAACAGACGGCGCATATCGATGGCGTCGATTCGCAACTTCTTCTGTGGTGCTCAGTGCTCGCGTGAACCAGGCACGATGAAGTTGTAACAGTACTGAGATAAAATTCTTGCATTTTACACAATGAAATATAAGCTTTAATCACTTACCTGCCTCCAGGGCCGTCGCCAAAGAAGCTTTCTGCATGATGAAAGGGCGGGAGTTGATAACATCGGTCCTAAACGGAGCTGGCGTTGAAAACTCGCGGATTTTGGAATCCAGCTCCAAAACGGTCAAATATTCCAGGGAAGGCGATGATAATATTTCCAAAACTGGGCTAAGGCATTCGACGTAGCACGAGTGCTTCCACTCCTGGTCTAGAATTTGGAAAGAGAAACGCGATGTTGTCAGCAAATAATCATTGCAGCCGCAAAGGCCCATACAGTAATGCAGAGAAGGATCGCTTCCATCAGCGGCGGGGTTAAGATAAGATGGTCGTTTACAGTCCATATGTTTAATGAAAAGCGACGGAGGTCTTCCTAACGAGAGAGCCTAAGTAAAGACTTGTGAGCGAATCCCGGGCTCGGCCAAACAAAGGTCATATACCAGTCGCGCATCTAGGTACATCAGCTCCCAAAATAACGATCTCCGTTTTTCGAGCTCTTCAGGAATAACCTTTGCTTTCAAATTATCGCGATCTAAACAGTATGAAGTCTCAGCGATATCGAGCGATGCAGTTATATAAAGAATGCATACGAAGACCGATCTGCAAAGTGAATTGTTATGGCAGTCAGTCCCCAACAACATTGAGTTGAAAGATATGAAGTCTCACGCTCTGGGCAAGCTTGGCTGTCAGTCCCATGAGGCCCCAAGCATAACCAGCAGCTTTCTTCTGGTCTGAGAAGACGAGTAGATACCAAGTCATATAGAATAAACACGTTATGGCCTCCACGGTAGTATCTTCCATCACAGGGAATTCACACAACGCAGCCCTCGCAAGGTGATGATACTTCTCAGCATCAGGTGAATCGGAAGTCCCTTGTAGATCGACGAGGCAGCCCACAGCAAGTATCATCAATAGCAAAGCAAGTCGCCGAGGGCATAGACTTTCGATGTCGCTGTCGTAAACATGATAAAGAAGATTGGGCCAAAAAGTATGGTTAGGATGAGGGTTATACCTATCGGCAAAGTGAATTAACTGTAGCCTGAGCAGATATTGTGGGTACTTACTGCCACAGAGCGTTCTCCCTCGCTTGTTCCCAGTAATAGTGGGCAGTTTCCCTAGGCGGAAGTTCGTCACGAATTCGTTGCCGCCTCGGGTGATTAGGTAGTGGTGATATTTCCTCATAGATAGGAAAACTATGACTCAGATCCATGAGATCCGCAGGCACAGCGGTTGTATCACTACAAGAAGGGCTCTAAACCAGAATCAGTATCGCATGATTCAAATGAATAAATGAAATTTCCCTGACCCTCAGAGTTGGTGTTAACGTCGATGTAGACGAGGGTCGGTGAGGAGGATCAAGCGTGCCAGATTGGGCAACTGAACAGTCGATTCTCATGTCATCCGAGAGGTCGTTCTCCGAGTCTACCTTAGCGGCCTTGGGAGATGATGCTTGATTGGCCCCATATAATTCGATACCACTCTTGATGGCAAGCAGATCTTCGTGGAGTAACTCGTGACTTGATTGGAATTGAGCAAGAGCTTCTTCGAGCTGCCGTATGCGGTCGCTCATCTGAGAGATCTTCTGGTGCAGCTATTTACCGCACAAAGCCGTGATCAGATTTGCAACAACTTGTATTTACAAAAGAAGCGATTGAACGAGCTCACTTGTTCGGTATTGGCTAGAATGAAACTGAAATAAAACGAATCAGAATAGAGGCCCTTGAGGGATTTAATCATAGCGAGGAGTTCACCGTGTTCCTTTCCCTGACACCAAGACCCCTGTACAAGATTATATGACGGGCAAGATGCGGTAGACATGGTAGAAGTCCATACCATCAGGGCAAATCTATTCAGTATATTTAAGAGGGAGTGACAACAATAACTCAAGCCAACACCTACCTGAGCGCATCCACGTTTCTTACAGGAGGTGCATGGAAACGACCGGTCGCACTGAGTAGTGGATTGAGAGACCGAAGGCTGGTGTGCTTAGACTGTAACTTGGTAGTACCTTTAGTTTCAATCTGAATTGATGTCGAACAAGTCAAATCCGTCAAGATTACCCTGAACGAAGTTCGTACCTCCTACATTCTGCGCAACTGAGGGGAGGTTTTTTTGCTGGTTTCTTGAGGGATGGTAAGCCATCGGCAATGAAGATATGGTCAATAGGTTGTTGGGGTGCTTGGACTAAAGGACTTGGATCAATAGCTCTGCGAGGTCGCTTTGAAGGCCTAGGATCCTGGATATCTGTGAACATTGAAGAGAAAAGCCGCGTGTATTTCGGAGGCACCTGAAGGTAGTAAGGAACGTTGATTATAAGGTGGGAGGGATATGAAGAAAGTGATGATCATTTGATGCTTTTCAGTTCCAGGTGGTACGTCCATTGGATGGGTGTACCATGCTGACTCATCCCAGTATGGCTCTGTCCTTCCCAGCATCACGTTTTGTTCGCTCCAATCATCTCCTTTCTCTCTGAATTATCATTCTTCTATTATTTACAGTAACTCATTATGTTGCTCACAATGAATTCCATCTCAAACGCTTCTAACTTGTCTTCTTCTTCTTTTACCACTGCCTGCATCCTTGAAGCTGCTCGCTCGTGCTCTCTCTCTCTTTCTCAATGGGTTTATCGACGGAATGGTACATTCCCCGTTTCATCTCTTGGAATGAACTCTATCATGACTTGTCCAACGGTCCGGCGCTGTCAATCCCCCTGACGTTACTGCGTTGCCTGGGCGGGCTGTGGCATCCTTCAATTCATTAGCGGTAACAACCATCGTCAAATACTCCCTCGTTCCACCAAAAAATCACAGGCACCTTCTATCTGTCGAGGCCTCGACCCAGTAGTCATTAACTCACTATGCAAGTATTGGTTGGACTACCTCAGAGGTCTATACTCTCATCGCTCGTGACGCGTGGTGCTCAATGACACGATGTCACAAATGAAGAGTTCACAGGTCATGCACCGTTAATTTCGGAGGCAAGATGATCCCAATTGAACTAATAGTGGTAGTAATAGCGCCATAGTAGTCAAAGCTTGCCTTGCCAGATACAGACGAGTGTGAGATTGGACTACTGTACTCATTCCTCCCTCACCCAGTTCTGGCATCACCCGGCCAGGTCAATATGTAGTTCCAATGGAAACTGCCAACATGAAAATGAAAGAACTCTGGCGGAGTAAAAGTCACCAGTCGCAATTCATTTCCTTCAAGTCTCCACGCCCACGGAAAGGTTGAATCTTACGCTACAGTAGGATATCCCATGTGGGCTCTTTCTCTTCCCATCCCAACCCCTTAACAGTCATTCAAGAACGATCTGTCATGGAACTCGTTAAAAACTCCTCACAAGGGAATGCCTACAATTCAGATTGCTCAGTGGCGCTGATAAATATCGCCACTTCTCAAGTCACCATCGTCAACACTCACTGGGAAGTTGTTGTAGTTTGGTGTCCTCCTCGGCGTCAAAATATGCTCAATACTATTTACAGTCTAGCTGGGAGCGCTACACATGTTTTGGCAAGCATCTCCTCTGAGCTCTGAGCTTGGGAAAGGCGTGAGATTCTTGTTGCAACAACTCCCATCGGAAACCGAGGATAATTCTGGAAGAGCGAGGTACCGCCGATTCCCAGGCTACTTCCCACCACCTGTGTCTGTCAAGGTACAGTAACTCTTGGGATATTTTACGCCATGTCTGTAAGTATGAACACGATCTGCATTGCAACTTCATATAAGCGAATCTTGTGATAACTAGATGATGTTGCATGCGGTCTTGCATCCTTTGGAATGAATCTACATCGTGACAACATTATGAGACATATCGAAGTAGTCCTCTCTCGAGGTTTGAGATGACCATGTGCTTGACTGAATGAACACCCTTCCACCACATCAAGGTGGCGGAGATTCATGTCTTCAGCTTGCTAGGCAAGAGTAGAGAAGTATATACACCAACGGATCCGATCACACATAGTGCCCAATATACCATGGTTCCTCCCATTACTTTCTGCTCTAGAGAGATCGAGAAAAGGGAGGACGCAAGAGCTGGTGCGACAGTTCTCATCACAGTGCTCGCCATCTGCGCCATACCATTAGTGGCGCCCAGGGCCGCTTTGGATGGAGCGCCGTCGACGATAAACAAGAAAGAACATCCTGCACATCCTCAGTCCAAATATCTTCCAAAGAAACGAATGAGACATACCATAAGCCGCATAGATGGTGACGTTACAAAATTGCTGGAGAACTAGCACAACCCATACACTGGGATTGACAAACCCGGTAACCTTGGCCAACCCGTTCATTATTGGATAGGCGATAATAGCGACAAAGATAGTGCTATAACAGAAGATGTATAATCTGCGCGGTCCGAATCTGGAGATCGATCTTGAAAGAAAGACTAATTGGAATATGCCGTTTACAACTGTAGAGGACCGATCAGTTCGATGTCCCACAAATCCAAAATGAATCAAACATACACCCAACAGTCCCCAGAATAAGACCGATTTTGACAGGCAAGAAGCCCAGACCACCATTTTCAACGGAGCTGGAATACATGAGGGGCATAAGGACACAAAAGCTCTGTTCCATCAAGGCAAGGAAACTATGGTTCACAACTGGAACGAAAACTTGCTTGTTGGTCAGTAGAGTCCAGAAAGACTCTGTTGACGTATGGCTCGTTTCTGTGCCATGCAGGGATTGAGCGTCAGCAAAGGGGCGGAGACTCCGCTCTTTATCTTTGATTGCAGGTAAAGTCTACATTATGATTTAGCTTCAATCAATTTATTTAGTGGTATAAAACGCATCTACCTCGTGCAGATAGAAATACCCCATGATGAAGGTCACCATTGGAATCAGTGAAGCCACCAAACATGGAAGAAAGTAAGGGAATTCTCGAAATAGTGTTATACTGCCGAAAAATGCCCATCGCTCTGCAGGTTTGGCGAGCGTCCCACCGATAACAGGGCTGAACAAAATCAGACCGACACGCACAAAGCACGAGCAGATGGCCACACCCACCCTATTGTCATACCTATAACAATGTGTGAAGAGGATCAGCTTCGAAGAAAAAGACCGAAATATACTGCCTGTGGAGTTGCTTCTCACCTAGCGCCCATGTAATCGGAAGAAAGGCAATCGCGTCGCCCAAATTCGTCGAGTCAGTAATCTCTGCAGTCACCGATTTCGCCACGCCTTGACAAGAAGTGTGAGTATGAATTTCATTAATGGATTCTGTATGTCTGGATGTTACCAATGTTGCCATTGCAAGTTCCAAGCACCGCTCGCGTGATCACCAGCATCCAAAAGTTTTTAGTAAGTCCAAATGCGATCGTCGCCAATGCACTTAGAAGCATGCCCAGTAATAAGACTGGTCTTCGTCCGACACGAGGAGAATCAGAGGCTCTTCCCCATTGGTAAACTGTTAAGCACTCTGTGAGGAAAAACATAGACTCCTGCAAAAAATTCTAGTCAGCCTAACGCTTTGCGGGATGAGATCAGCAGCGGCACAATAACTCCTGCGTAGTATCCTGTTTTCCGTTCATTACCCCCTGTTACACCTGTTTCCCTGACGAGCTGGGTTATGAATGGGTAGATAACGGTGGCAGCGACAGGTTCAGCTGAGAAGATGGGGAAACATTGTCAGTAATCGTTCACTGTCAGGCAAAAGAGTTCAAACATACTAAATTGTATAGCGAATATAATCGAGAGCTGGGACCATGGAAGCGGAGTCTTTTGGATGACTTCAGAATTTTTAGGTCGATGTTCGAGCAATGGTTCCCTTTCGCTGGACATGAAGAAAGTGCTTTGATGACCTTAGGGAGAAAAGTGGTAGTATATTATTGCAGTGGCCGGGCCCACTTTGATCGCTGTCAGCGTGCCCGAGAGGGGATAAAATATGGTAAGACTGCATCTTATATCAATTTAATACCAGGATGTGTCAATAAGCAATTCGGTTGAAACTTGATTATGATACAGCGAGATAGCCAAATATTCGCAGATGGAGCTATATAACGCGTAGCGCTGGGCCATCACATTAAGTTTGTCC
>CEMT01387892.1:4177-17378 GCA_900068985.1 Pterula multifida
AACTAGTATAACAGAATATATAAATCACTTACCATGCCGTGAACAACAGCATGTTCACCGAACAGTATGACCTTGCCAGGAGCACAAACAAACCATTCCCGATCCTCTACTTTAGGTTCCACCTGCTCCGCAACAGCAAGCTTCTCGACGACTTTGTTGAGAGTCTCTGTGACAGTTGTACGGGTGTAAGTCTGTCCTGTGAGTTTGATAGCACCAGCTTCTATCAAGGCGCGCTCCAGATCGTCCAGCAGATCGAGAGAGTCCTCAATTCCGACACACAGACGAATAAGATCCTCGGGTAAGCCACGAGCGGCTCGGACGGCGGAATCGATAGAGGCATGACTAGATCGAGTTTGTTACAAGCCTCCCCCTCAAAAAAAAAAAGAAAACTCACGACATCACGCATGGCATGCTAATCAATGAATTGACGGCCCCGAAACTAACACTAATGCCCCAAAGTCTCGTCGCACCGACGATCTTTTCACTCAAGGCTTTATTTCCTGTGGTGAAGCTCAGCACGGCGCCCGAACCGTCAGCAATGCGTTCATGAACCGCGCGGTTAGGATGAGCGCGTAATCCTGGGTAATGGACTTGGAATCCTAGGCGATCTAGCATGGTTGCGACTTGTATCGCTGTGGACTGTTGACGATCCATTCGAATGGCGAGGGTTTTGATCCCGCGAAGGAGGAGGAATGAATCAAATGGAGTGAGGGCGTTACCAACGGAGTTGATGATGAAGCCAATTTGCTGGTAGACAAGTGTAAATTTTAGTACGAAGGGATAGAGGAACGAAAGTGGAAGAAGAGGATGTTACCTGGGAGATATCATCTCGGTTGCAAGTGATGGCCCCAGCCATAAGATCATGGTGCCCGCTGAGATATTTGGTCGCGCTGTCGTATACAATATCTGCTCCATGTTCTAGGGGCCTTTGAAGGTAGGGACTCATCATCGTATTGTCCACAACAACCAAGGCATTTGGTGCTCGGGCCTTGACGTCGGCACTGATTTTAGCGAGGTCCACGATTTTCAACAATGGATTCGTCGGACTCTCCAATAAGACCATAGCGGTCTTCCCTGCTTTGATGTATTGATACAAAGTCTCAGGACGAGTTGTGTCAACGTGGTGAACGATGACCCCAGTGTGTGTGCGGAGGTAGGTTAGGAGGCGGTTAGTCCCGCCATACAAGTCGTCCCCGGCGATGATTTCGTCTCCAGGTTTGAGAATACGTAGGATAACATCCAGGGCAGCCATTCCAGATGAGACAGTATGGGCATGGACAGCCGAGGATATTTTAGCGATATGGTGCTCTAAGATTGTTGTCAGGCACTGATAAACTGGGGTTAAAATCGAATCGTGGAAGGACACACCTACATGGCTTCGAGTGGGATTGCCACTGCGAGAATAGTCATATTCACCACTGACACCTTTGAACGTTGCGGTCTGATAGATAGGCACCGAGCTACTGCCATACTGGTCCTTCCTGGATGGATTTTCGACAGTAGCACAAAGAGTTGAGAATCGGTACGGTTTTCTTGAGCTGGAGGGGGACTCTGGTTGTGGAGTGGGCAAGCCATGTTGAATGTGCTTTGAGGTAGAATCTATAATTGTAGACATGACGGAGGAGGTAAAGAAAAGAGGATGATGGATGGCGTGCTCAAGGAACTCGAATCATTTTTATTTGAACTGAATGAACTCATCTCTCACGCAACCCATTAGCCCATTTTTTATAACCGTATCAAGATTCAAGAATGCCCAAGCGAACGGGTCAGTCTCAAAATTACGATTCGGCTGCTCATCTCTTCCGTCGTTGACTCTATGAACAGCCCCCAGGCAGACTCAACGATCAGTTATCACCTCAGAGATAATTGTCAAACGTACTAAACGCCATCTAGACAATCTTGAAGTCTGTCTCCACAGCCTTCGCGCTCTCTTCTCCTATTCTGATTATTTTCGGGACACCAGCGTACCAACTACACTGGAAGATCAACCTCCACTTCTTTCAGTCCATGCGTAGATACTGAAGAAGGCAATAATGATGATGGCGATGAAGATGGAGCCGGAATGGGAAGACGTGCACGACAAACTATTTCTGATAAAAGGGGGAAAAAGAAAAGTTCGAACATGGATATTCGGACTGCTCTCCTCTATCGTAAAAACCTGGCTACCCTGATAGAAGAATCAGTATGTAACTTACCAGATCCTTCATTATCCTTCTGCCTCATAGTATCCCACTGCAGAACATAGTCAACCTTCCACCGACAACGCCCACATACCTAACCGCTGTGACCCTCCCACCGACGACTCCTGCCCGGTTTTTATGCTCAGCATGCGGATACTGGGGGAACTATAAATGTATGCGTTGCGCTATGCCTTTCTGTGATCGCAAGTGTGAAGCGGTCCATAACGAGATTTGTGCTAGGCCTGTGTTTTGAACGGCCTTTATCACCTGTGCAATATGGAAGATTGGGTGGGTAGAGTCGTATATCTTGTCATGACCCTGATGGAGGTGGTCGGAGAACTTGAGCTAAGTCAGAGACCACGTAAGGATCCAGGCTCCTCTGTCCAGTTATGCCAGCTAATGTGATAGCTGACCTCTCCCTTGAGTATCACCACGCTGTTAACATGCTGCTCAGTTTACCTCCTAGATGGTGTCAAGCTTTTTGGTCCCCTGTGATTCATGCGCCAATGCAACTTTCCTGTACACAGCTCTGATGCTTCAGTGATTCATGTTTGGATGTACATACATAATGAATAACATTAATTGATCTCTATTTTTCTCTATTTTGCTCCTGGTTTTCAAGCTTCAAGCTCAAGAAACCCTTCCAGCTCCCGACCCAAAACTAATCCTTGACTTCGGTTCGAGTTTCAACCTCTGCTTCAACCTCGTTTGATGCCTTTTGATCCTTCCCACACACTTCTCACAAAGCGCTGGCCTATGTCCAATTGTTGCCTGAAGAGTCGCCTCTACTACAGCAGACAGGGATCGGTGAGAAATGATCCGGTTGCATGACCTGTTTCGGCAGAATCGATACTACGAAAGGTGTCAGCAGCGAGGAAACAAATGTTAAGATAGCGGAAAAGGCTATCCTACCTCAGGTACCGATTGACTTGTATTGTCTGTGCTAGATGGGCTCGGTTGCGCCTTCGAAGAACCTTGCTGTGGCACGTCACTAGGATCGACGGACATCTTGGGGGTCGCTTTATCTGCATGTGCCTTCCTCTTACCACGACCAGCAGCACCAGAATAATTCTATCAGAAATGAAGGAGAAATAAAGCCAGTCAAATTTCCGGTTGGAAAATGGCAAATACCTCAACCCGAAAAGTAAACGCCTTCCAGTCTGCTGAAGCTCCCCCGGTAACAGATTCATCTACACCATTCAACCTGAGAGGTTTTTCAAACGGCTGCTGTGGCGTACCCTCATAATGCAAATAATGAGAATACGCCTGAAAGACCACTGGAGGTTGAACTACATGCTGTTGCTCTGAAATAGTCAAGCTCTCTGTAAGGCTGGTCGAGGCTGGTCGAATGTCTTGGCGAGGCTCCTTTTCTTGACTTCCGTCGTGAGGTTTCATCTTATCAATTGACCCTTCATCATTATCGACCTGAGTATCCCTTATGCTCGCACTTGGGGAATTCGACTTCATCCAGTTTTCAGCCTCTTGCTGCTGAAACTGTGGCATTGGCGAAACAATTCCCGATGGATGCATGAGCGATGGGGTATAAGTCGGATAAAATGGATTAGGTGCTCCAGGGAGCGATCCATGAACAGGCTGATTGAAATTCACGCTCGAAAACGAAGAAGCGAACGAATAAAATGGTGCGCCTGGATACATCGGCGCGGAAATCGGGCCATGATTATTTATATGACTGGTTGGAAGGGGGAAGGGTGCAGGTGTGGGCGAAATAGGGTGTGGCATACCCGGATACATCATCGGGTAGGGTAGATAGTAACCTGTGTATTGAGGATAAATACTACTGTAGATAGGGTAGGATGAATCGCCCATTGGTGTAGACCGAGGAACAGTAGTTTGAAGTTCGCTCGTACGAACAGGTACGGTGTGGTCATTCGTGGACGATGTCTGTATGAGTTCTCGAGTGTCAGAGATATGTGAAATCTCGGTTATACTGGTAGATATTTCTTGATGATCGTTTACGACGATATCAGCAGGGGAAGAAGTCGGAGTCGAGGTAGATCCTTTTTCTTGTGCAGGAGTTTCGTCCTTTCTTGAACTTCTTCGAGATTTTCTCGGTCGCGGTATAACCGGATCATATTCAACAAATGATGCACTAGGAAACAGGTAAGTTGGTGATCCTGAATGGTAGTGCTGATTAGAAGAATTTGTCGTGGCGTCAACACTAATATCGGTAGCGCTATTGTGTATATCTGGCTGGTGCTGAGCGCCCTGATTGACCATTGATATACTGCTGGGATGGGATGTCACAGAGCCGGAAACATCCGTAACGAGAGGGCTGAGAGATGTAGACGCAACAGGAACACCAGTTGATACGGAGGCGGCAGTAAGTTCTGATCCAATCTGCGAACTTGAACTATCCCTCATACTCGAAGAATAAACACGGATGAAATTATCTCCTTGACGGTGCTCCATTAGCTGATGAGGATTCTTAATCTCTGAATACTCTCGCATTTTGTCCCTCTCTCGCTGAGACCGCTTCTCTCCTGGGAGGAAAGGGATGAATGTAGTCTTTGTGCGAAATGGAACAGACTTCTTGAACGTAGGACTATCATTAGTTTTGGGAAATTTTTCAGAAACGGAAGCGGGGTGAAGCGATGGAGGGGTTGCTGAATGAGTGACCGGGGAGTCTCGGGGATTGGAGGATGAAGAATCCCCGTGGGACTCGGTCCTAGAAATTGTTTGACCAGAAAGACTGAGGGTGAAGACACTGGGACTAGCGAACATGCCATTACCTCCGCTCTGTCCACTCGTGGTGATGCTTTGTCCAGATAAGCCTAGTGCTAGCGTGGTAGGAGGTGAAATTGATGGAACGCTCTGCGTAACCAGTCTGGTAGTGGTTGAAACATCGAACACTTGTTTCTGAGGTTGAGAATGGGCAGGATCCAATAATTCTAGGGATCCGACTTGGTGAGCAAGTATAGTATCATCGTGGAAAAAATCATGCTAACCTCTCCCAGTTATATTTGGGCTGTTAGGTGCTAGTGATGACGGTGCTAAGACCAAACGCTCAGTGCTAGAAATTATAAGTCTCAACAGAGATAAAAATTACCTGATGCAACAGGTACTATGATAGGAACAGAAGAATTTAGATCATGGGAATCAGGCAGGTTCTAATCAACGTGTTAGGTGCATGAAAAGTACATTTTCAATTGGGTTTACTGATGAAGTGCTGCTGACCTGTGATCTCACTAGAGACAAGGGAGACGAAGGAGTAGGTTGAAGCGCATGCAAGGGCGATTGAAATGAACCATCTTGAGGGGTGCGATTCTTGTTGGGTGAGGGTCGAGGTTCTGATACAGTTCTGATCATTTCTTCATTCCGTTCGGTATGAGCAGTGGATGGGTGAGAACACCGCATCTCTTGGCAACTGTAGCAGATGTCTCGTGGATCAGATGGAACAAGCAAATTATGACACAATTCAGTTGAACAAGTAGATTTCGACATGGTAGTGAAAGGCATTGATGACGGAGGTTCACTGGGTGATGTGGTAGAGAGAACTTCACAATCGTCGATCTGCATACATGAAAGTACACATGGATAATCTTATCAGCGAAAATACACAAGACAGATGCAAAATTACCGAGGTATTCAGGGAAGCGAAGTCTGATTGAGACGTTATTGATGGATCCCCAAACCATAGGCTGGTATTGCAGACTATGCTTGGAACCGAAGATGCGGCATCGGTTGATTTCGTGGAAGGATCAGCAACAGAAGTGAACAAAGGGTGCAATGCCGCTGTAGAGATGCCATCACTGCCAGTACCCGGAATCCCCATGGCTTTGACTTCTTTTTCTCTTTTCCTTTTGAGCTTGCTATGGTGCCGATTTTGCTGTCGATGTTGCTCGCAGCGTCTGAACTTATAAGAAGGTGGAAGGACTTTGCGACAATGAGATACCGAGCACATATGGAGTGGCACAGCTTTATCGAGTATTCCAGATGATGTAGAGCCTCCTTCTGTATCGGCGTGTTCTGTATCGGCATGTCGTGAGGTACCAGAAACGTCTGTTTTCACTATTGAAGCCTCCCGAACTTCTTTGTCTTCAGGACACTTCGACAATGGCTAAGATGGTTACTAATAAAACGTGTGCATAGCGAGGTATCGTAGAAGTGAACTGACAGGTAGACCAACCTCAGCCCGTTGCGCGTCTCCTACCGGGCGTACAGCTTGGATTTCGGTGTTGCTCTGCACACGTTCCAGTTTCCACTTTGCCCTCTTGGTCGTCCCGTAGACTTTGTACATATCACGACATGGCTGGCACATTTTATATGCATCATCGGCAGCTAGGACGGTCTTGCATCCTTTAATCGAACAGAACCTCCGAGGTCCAGTGATAAGTGAGAATGTTTCTAGCGTTGGAGAAGGATGAGGCGCCAAATCACGCTGAATTTGCGCCTCCTTTGGAATAAGAGCCCCAGCTAACTCCGATGTCGATGAGTTAGAGGCAGGAAACAGCCTTGGATCCCAAGTCTGATCATTGCACGACATTGCAGTGGACGGTCCAGCCTAGAACGAAATATAAGACAACATGTAGGTGGAGTTATAAGAAATGAAGGAAAGCGTATGTTACCGTAGGTGGCAGCCATGTCGAAGTGTGGTCATTAGGGTCAATGGACAAACCTGCTGCTGCAGCCTTCTCCATGCACCTCTTGGCCCTCTTAGTCTTTGCATATTCCCTATGTCGCGTCTTGCATGGCTCGCACATTTTTGTCTTTGACGCTGCGGGGAGTGTTCGTATGCAACCTCGAACGGAACATATTTGCTGATGAGTGGCTGGCGTTGAGTAGAAGTCTAGCATATCTAGACGAAGGAAGTCGGTCCCATGTAGCGGCGTTTGAATTTTGAGACTCAGCTTACAATCTTATCTATATTCCTGCCTTTCGAGGACATTACATAATTTGTTCAGACCCTAGCCAGGTTTCTGCCCTTTTTGGAGTAACGCATGAAAAAAAACTGACTCGAGCCTGCAACGATGTATTTTTATACAGTCAAACAATGATTTATGTAAATTAAAATACTACTGCTACCACTACTTCTTGTTTCTCTCCTCCATCTCCCACATCTTTTCCATTCCGCCCATCTTTTTCCAATGTGCCCACACGCAAAAGTTGACGAGCTACCAGCTTCTTCGAGCGAAATGGTTCATGTTCCTCTTACCAATAACCCCTCCAACGGCAAGAGAGGTACATCGCATCAGCCAAATGGCCAACACCAAAAGCCCAAGAATCCATACGCTCCAAGGGCCTCAGACTTCCTTAGTAATATTTCGAATTTCAACATCATAGAAAGCACACTCAGAGGTCAGTACAATCATTCTTCTAGTCGTATACCATCAACTTATACCAAAAAAAAAAAAGAGGGAGAGCAATTCGCAAATGCCTTCTTCGATACCAAGACTAAAATTGCCATTGCTAAGGCATTAGACGCTTTTGGTGTAGAATACATTGAGCTCACCTCCCCTGCCGCATCTGAGCAGTCTAGAGCAGATTGTGAAGCGATCTGCAAGCTTGGATTAAAAGCCAAGATTCTGACACACATTAGGTGTCATATGGACGATGCCAGGATAGCTGTTGAGACTGGTACGCTTTCACTTACTTCTAATGTTGTCATAATGTAGCCCCAACTTCATCTCGTCTCCAGGCGTTGATGGCGTCGACGTTGTTATTGGCACTTCTTCGTTCCTTCGGGAATTTTCCCATGGTAAAGATATGGCCTACATCACCAAGACCGCCATCGAGGTCATCAACTTCGTCAAATCCAAGGGAATTGAAGTCCGATTTTCGTCCGAAGATTCTTTCCGATCCGATTTAGTGGATCTCCTCTCAATCTACCAGACTGTTGATAAGATTGGTGTTAACCGAGTTGGTATCGCCGACACTGTCGGGTGTGCCAACCCAAGACAAGTTTATGATTTAGTTAGAACACTGAGAGGTGTTGTTGCCTGTGATATTGAAATTCACTTGCACAATGATACTGGAATGGGTATGCCATTCCCTTAGGTGGGTTCTCATCCTCAAATCTCACATACCACCACTATGCAGCTATTGCCAACGCCTACACCGCCCTTGAGGCGGGTGCAACACATATCGACACATGTATGCATTTCAGCTCGATTCTCTCGTGTTTTTTAATGTGACCCTTCCTCTGCTCAGCTGTCCTCGGAATAGGTGAACGAGTCGGGATTACGCCTCTCGGTGGTCTTGTCGCTTGCCTCTATGCTGCAAACCCAGAATACGTCAAGTCCAAGTACAATCTACCTATGCTACGTGAAATCGAAAATCTCGTCGCTGAGGCTGTCGAAGTTAATGTACCTTTCATGAATCCTATTACGTTAGTCCTTTTTCTTTGCCCTCACCTGTTTCCTGGCTTATTCGTGCAGCGGCTACTGTGCTTTCACGCACAAGGCTGGTATCCATGCTAAGGCAATCTTGAACAACCCAAGCACATATGAGATTTTGAAGCCGGAAGACTTCGGGCTGACGAGATACGTCTCCATTGGGCGAGTCCATATCTTCGTTACATTCCCACCATCTAATGCTCGTGCAGACACCGTCTAACGGGCTGGAACGCAGTCAAGTCCCGTGTCGAGCAACTTGGGCTAAAACTTACAGACGACGAGGTCAAGACTGTACTCGCTTATTTTCCCATACTAGGCACTGACTACTCGTACAGATCAAGGATGCCACCGCCAAGATCAAGGAGCTTGCGGACGTTCGTACACAGTCAATGGACGATGTTGACTCACTTCTCCGATTGTACCACTCTGGCATCCAGTCTGGCAAGCTAGCTGTCGGCCAGAAGGAGGCTCTCGACGAGTTGCTAGCTAAGCACAAGGCAGAGAGGGAACAAGTGGCTTCGACTTGACAAAAAGAATTGCAATGTTCATGACTTGATGGTGTCGTGTCACCCTTGTATTATTCTACAAAACTATACCATTCCTATGAAAGGTCCTTACTCAGAACAAGTGCTCAGAGATTGGATCATCACATCTAAACTCTTGTGCCTTCGTTGAAGCATAGCACAGGCAAAAGAGGAGGAAGGTAGATCTAATACATGCAGTAAAAAGGGCTCGGCAAGACCGAGGAAGACTATGCGATACAATAGGGTGAATAAATCATAGTACTGGATATATGTAGTGATAGTGGACAGCAATGAGGGACGGCGTAGGAAGACTATGATGACCATAAGCGGGAAAGTAAGAACCGTCTCCAGTCGAACAGCGGATGCAAGGTAGAGTAGCGATTGAAAGAAGAGAAATAATATTAACACAAAAGAAATCGGTGTCAAGTTGGAGGCGTAAAAAGATGAAGGCGTACATGGGACCGTTATGCAAGGTAAGCTGTCGTAAGTAACAATTCCTATGATGAATTTGTAATGTTTCAATAGCTGTACGTCTTGCAACGTTATGGACCGAACCCAAGCTTGGCAAAGATCTCATCCAAAGTTTTGAAGGCAACGGGTTTGACAAAACTGCAACAAGGAGTAAGCGATCATCCTAGGCGGAATGAGGCAGGGGGCAGAGGTGCTCACTAGCCATCTACACCAGCTTCGAAAGCCCGCTGTTTATCCTCCAAAGTTGACATACCAGTAAGAGCCAATATCCGTGTAGGTTGTTGCCATGGCTGGTAACTGCTATTTGACACTGATTCATGTTGCCTGATCTTCTTAGTTGCACCGAAACCTAAGACCAAAACATCATCAGGATTTAGGTACTATTTCCTAACAGAGGTAACTGACCATCCAAGACGGGCATAGACAAGTCCAGCAAAACGACCCTGTCATCGAAGTTAGCTAGTGTTCATTGCCAAGGTAGCACACCCACTCGAATGGGCCCTCATTCTCAAAAATTCGGACACCATCTTCCCCATCGACAGCAACACTGTAGTCGTATCCCTGCAAGACATTGGCTTACTTCTCTTGAAAATGATGTATATAACTTACCTTCTTACTTAACCACTTGGCGCTGACACAGTAAAAATATTAGACCATATTGTCATCAAAACATAATAAAGCATACAGCAGGTTTCGTAAGATGTTATTATCCTCCACAACGAGCACTCTGAACCGCCTTGGTTGCGTAGTAGGTTCGCTCATAGAGGATTGCAAAAGCGTTCCTGCAGTGCCAACATGAACTGTCCTAGGCATTTCATTAACCGGTGAGGTGGTCTCTGGCAAGGGAAGTAATGTAGAAGCTGGCATATTTTCATCCCTTTCAACGGTGGACGGAAGGCGTCTCCAAGTCGTGGTGAGTGGATGGGCATGGGCACTGACAGATCGTGGGATCATTGGTGGTCTACTAGGTCGCGTTTCTTCGGATTTTCGCCTCAGAAGGTGACTAGATGCTATTGATTCACTCTTGACGTGCTGCTGCAAAGATAGATCCTCCATGGATGTGAAGTTAGAAATATTGAGGGCATGCAAACATAGCTTAATGATAGAACGTAGACGAAAAGGTCCTGCTGGTTTATACAAAATTCGACAGAAGCCTCCCATATGATCGTATTCGCTGGCGATAGACATCGTCGCTGTGTCACCTCGTACATCTGTGAATATAATGAAAGCATGGCGAGTTTCCCTTTGAGCGATAGCAGTGAAAACTGGGGAAAAATCGTTGTTCAAAAGAACAATTTGGCCCAAAGGTTCGTCTTCTGGGATTACTCGAAGACCGAACCAAGTGACGAGATAATTCTTGACGACATCGCGCAATAGCTTGATGCCGGGATGACTTGAATTGAAGCCGATCATGGAAACAGTAGGCAAAGGACGCGATACCGTCGTGAAAGGGATCGTGAGCGATGGAAATTCATGCTTGTTAACGACTTTGGCCGAGAAGGTGATCTTGATCTCAGTCCCTACCCCTTCCTCACTCCAGACGTCAACCTTTCCTCGTACACTCTCTGATCTTATAATGCTGTTGACAATGGCCAAACCAAGACCAGTACCAGTTTGCAGGGGATTCTCCTGGGAGAAAGGATGAAAAAGTTGATTCTGTGATCAGTGTATCAGAATCTGCTGGTGCCAAATATATGATTACACCCCACTTTTAGGAAGTCTTCACTTATGCCCTGCACAGAGAGATGATCAGAAAGCTATGAGGATGGTGTGAACAACCAGACCTTTCCTGTATCCGCCACGGACAACTCAATTTGCACTTCATCGGTAGGGGTATCTTGATTTCTCGCAAGCTGACGAAGTGCGACGCGTATATATCCGTTCTGACAAGAAGAATTAAGGACAGCGGAAGAAACATAACCAGATTTCGTACAGAAGTAAATTTCAGACTGTTGCTGAAGAGGTTCATCAGAACTCTCCTTATTCCACTCTTCTCACATCGGACACACCAGGTCTGGAACAAAGATGTAAGACAAAGAGAAGAAAGCAGTCTGAGGTACGCACTTCTAGCGGCATTCCACAGTCAACAACTGTTTCTACAAGCGCCTGGGGTGCTGCTCCTTCAATAGTTGGCGGAGAATAAACACTACCAATGCCGGATTCAGCTGTTCTTGCCCGAAACCCAACGAAGCATCCGTCGACAGCATCTTCAACCAGGTGCAGAAGATCGACGCTAGGCACATAGTCAACTGTGGTTCCACTAAACTTAAAAGAGGCACTTACTCAGTCGGAGATATTACGTTCTCCACTCCTCCAGCCTTGGTGTTGCCGCTCAATTTTGTGAAGTCTAGCACGTGGTTGACCGTTTCCACCAGAGATGTGCCACAAGCCTGCACAGTCTCCAAGAAGGATATTTGATTGTGTGTCAACTTGCTTTCGCCAAGGAGCTCGGCAGCAGCCAGGATCTTAAGCTCACGTAAGTAAGTCGATGGGGGGGAGACAAGATAACTCACACCATGGAGAGGGGTACGTAACTCATGAGATATACTAAGAAAAAAAAAGGTCAGTGGCTGAATCGAACGTGGTAAATAGACATTAGTGTACTTCGAAATAAATAAACTCTTAGCCTTGTCTGACAGTGTCATTCTCCTCTTCAACACTGCAGACAATATGATGACACCTTATAATACTTAGTCGATTACTGGGAGCTGATGTGTAGATGAGGAATCTCTTACCTATGGCACGAAGATAAGAGAGTTCGTGACCATCCAACTAAGCAGAAAGATTTGAGTATTTGTCATATGGGTAGCAGTTGGACTGAAGCCTACAAAGCGTTTGGTGAGTCCTTCCGCATTATATGCACAGAGGAGTCCAAATGGCCGTTTGTCAACATTGAAGATAGGAACGGCTACAAAAGTATCAAGTTTATGTTGACACCACATATACCACTGACATACCCAGAGCGTACTGTATTTTCAACGGTAAGAATGGCCGAAGAGATGGAGGCGTGATGCCCTCAAAAGATTTTCCTTCTGGGTGACTTGATAAAAAGGCATTGATTTTACTGTACTCTTCAGACGAGAGGTTTTTTGTGATACTGTTCGCCTTCAAATCGTGACTGTGAATTGAGACTAGAACGGTTCCTTCTGAAAGAGCAGAGGTATTCGATGTCACGTCAGTGTGTGAAAAATCCATCACCATCACCCCCTCGACATCCAAAGTACGTTTGACAAGACGAGCCGCTCGATCATAGACT
The DNA here is from genome assembly GCA_900068985.1 of Pterula multifida. NCBI lineage: Eukaryota > Fungi > Basidiomycota > Agaricomycetes > Agaricales > Pterulaceae > Pterula > Pterula multifida. The sequence goes on from CEMT01387892.1 coordinate 16,962, forward strand.
CGGTCCATACTGGGTAGACCAAAATGTTGGTGTCCCTTTTTAAGGTCGGCTGCAGTATCAATCTCCAGACATTCACGGCTGAATTGCTCCATCTGAGATAAATGTGAGTGAGAAGATATTGAAAGATAGAAAGCCAACGAATTATGCACCGAAGTTTGAATTCTATCGCGTATCCGGAGCTGAATCTAAGGAGAAAAGATTGATGCAAGAATCGTGAAAGACAGCTGCAGGTGTCTTGCCTTGTCCCGCCAAAGTTCAAGCTCCCTGATCACGATGGCCTGAAGGAATTATATGAAGTGGAGTCACAAAGGAAGGCTGGATCCACTCACGGCAAATTCCTTCAATGTATGTCTTTGGCGAGGCGAAAAATCCTCTTTAGGTAAGCTATCAATGATTGCGAGACTGGGACAGGAAGTT
>CEMT01387892.1:20232-32934 GCA_900068985.1 Pterula multifida
TCCCCAACCCCTAATGTAAGGATGCCTGTAAAATGAAGGATACGGGAAGCTCTGTGATTTCGGTCAGAGTTTGCTTTGACCAAGACAAGACCGACGAACCCTTCCAGCCATAGAGAGCCTGCACAGCCAGTAAGAAGATAGAAATGACTGAGAATCACCGTCCCATTATCTTTGCTATCTAGGAACTCGTTCATGAACAAATGGACAGAAGCCCCGAACGGGTAGATCGCAAAGTATCGGACGTATTCAGCAAATATGAAAAGGGAAAAGGCAGCACTGAATGAGAGATGAGTGAAAGCTGGCTGAAACAAGGACAGTAAATATGAGGTGGCCCAATAAAAATAAGATGCCTTACGTCGAAAGCAACACCGGGTACAAACATCGCGACAGCTAGTGCATGGAAGGATTTTCTTCTTGCGTTCACTCCTAAGGTAGGGACTCGTCTATTTGCGGCATCGAAGAAGTCTGAAGCCATCTGTGTTCCATTGGACAAGCCTGGGAATGCCCGAGAGGCCGATGGGGGAGTTGAAGGTCGTTCCAATTGGGCGTTTGATGGTTCGAAGGACTGTGGAGCAGGTGAGGTATCGTTGGCGACTGGCCGTGCTGCTTTATAACGCCTCACCCGTGCAAGTTGTCTATTCCAGGCAGCTACACTGAGAACTCCAAGTAGAGCCCAGTACCCGAGAAGAGTAGGTCGGCTCCACTTTTTTCTCCCCTCCAGGATCCAGAAGATTGCCCATAGCCAGGGATCCCTCTTGCCTAAACACCAGCGAGTCCACATTCCAATCATTCCAAATACGATCAGTAATGAACCAAGATAAAATCCCAGTGCGAGATATCGCCGGTGGCGAGCTCTCTCTTCCGGATGTTTAAGTCGACGAACCGGGCGTCGAGCAGTGTGTCGAGATAGTACGAGGAAGGGTGACAGCAGGAACCCAGTTAGAAGTGCTCCAACTACCAAAGCCGCTTGGAATACTAGAAGGGGGGTTGGGAGTCTATATGTCTTGACGAAGGCTGTGGTTATCGGCCATATCTATCATAACATCAAAATCGAGGTAGTGAGCAGAGGATAAAGGCACACACACGAGCGATAGTCAAATTCAGGGTTTCCAGTGCTACAACGGTGCCACCAAAGCAAACGAGGCTCAATTCTCCTAGGGTAAAGGATCTGTGTGCCAACCGGATAGCAACATACAATGTGAATTGATAGAACAGCGAGGCAAAGACAAGCTCCAAGTAGTTGAGGTCTAGTAGCTCTATTAGCTTACAGCCCGCATCATGCGACAGATATACCTACGTTGCCAGATACCCGTTCGAATCGTCAACAACAAGGTTTTTAGACCGACAGCGCCAATAGCAACGCCTAACGTGAAGATAATATACAACCAGGATCGCTGCGCTTCACTTCGAGGGACAGAGCTTCGTTCTCCCTCCGGGCCTGAGGAGTGTGTAGGCGTTCTGGCTTCGTACCACCAAGAAGCACTGATATGCAAAAGTAGCATGGTAGAGCAGAAACAGGCTAAGTCGACCAGGTTATATCGAGCAAGTATCAAGGCGTCAACAGGTGAGGCTGGACTACGTGAATTATGCAAGAAAATTGGACTTTCTATCCTCCATCCTTGAAGCGGTAATTGCTCTGTCCGAAGGGACTTCAGAGATGTGAAGAGCAAAGCAGAAGCTATGATAGGTCCAAGGAGAAGACCAGTGAAAATTCCATCATCAGAGGATTCCCTATCCCATCAGTCGAGTAAGGCAAAATTTCAGACCCGCAAAGTTGAAAAGTACCTGTAATTTTTGGGTACAGACATCCAAATGAAACCAAAACCTTTCTTCTTAAAATATGCAGAAGATAAGGAGGCTTTCTTAGTCTCGCGATTTTCGGGTATACGAGGAGATCCATTATCATTACGAATAGTGGTGTGCGGCGCAGAGCCGACGGATGTTTCCTTAGAATGGACCAGATTGCTAAGATTCCACAACATATAGAAGAAAGATGCAATAATTAAGGATGACAGCTCTATAAATCAACTTCATGGTCAGTGAAAGTTTAATGAAACCTAAACGGAAGCATGCCTAAACAAGTCCATGAGTTGTATTCGTTGTATTGGTCGTGCATGGTGTTTGAATAAAATAATTGCCCGGCGGCGTAAGACGCTGAAGCTAGAAGGAGAAGATTTTCCCCTGCCATTTTAGAATCCGCGCATAGAACCCAAGTTAGGCGAGAGCATGGTAAATCGACTTGATATTGGATGTTCAGCGGTAGTAAGTTGCGCACAGGGGCCGTATATGCGTGCGCAAGTCGAGCCAAAAGAGAAGGGGATGAAGGGCGCTGGGATTTAGGAAGCGGTTTGAGGCCGATGGTCCGGCTTGGTGCGGGTACAGAAACCTCATACTTGTCTTCATCGTCAGCGTCGTGATGCTGCTCATTAGTGTCCAGTTTCTGAGAGAGATGATTCGACACTGATCGTCTAGCATTCGAGGACAATGGCCTTGTGTGTTGCGAGGGTCTACGACCACGAAACGTCTGGGGGAGGTCGTCTTCAGTCTCATCGCCATCACTACTAGTTAGTGACTCTGAACTAATTGAAAAGAAGTCACGACATCACAAACATGCAACATTTTTGTGTACACACCTGGATGACCCTGCTTGATAGCTTGTACTCCAGTCTTGGGATGCGGAGATGGCTATGGGACGAGAAGTATCTGCAGCTATTGTACTCTGTCTCTGCCAGCTTTGACGACGCCCAACAGTCCTTTTCCTAAGTTCATCGTATCCTGGAGTAATTGGCCGAAGACGAGGAGGGGAAGGGGACGACTTTGAACGTGCCAGATTGTCAACTTGAGATTGCTGTCAGGACTCGGTGGTCACCAGTTCTGACGTGCCACGGTCTTGTGCTTATCACGTGGAAGCCTGTTCAAGCGTCCATTTTTTGATCACGAAGTGCCGTTGTCCCTCTACGTTCATCACCCCATGTCTTCAGAAACCAAAAAAAGTGTCAAGGAAACTCCGGTTCAAGCTGAACCTATTGCTCAAAGTAAGACAGAGCAGAAAACCACGACAACCACAGGAGTAAAGCGGCAACGGACTATTGGGGAAATGTTCTTCGTATCCTCTGCACCGAGAGTACCTGCGAAGAAAGCTAAATTGGAGGTCGTAGAAAAGCTCAATGCAGAGCAAAGCTCTTCTGTATTGCGACCAACATTGAATTCGATCTCTTTTTCATTGGATAAGTTGAAAGATTCCCTCTCTGAAGAAGAGAACCGGCTCCTTCTACTAGAGTGCGAGTCAATGAATGAGAGCTGGTTTGTACGATTACTATTGTTACCTAGTTACACCTCTTACGGTTTTAGGCCCTCTTTGGTTCAGGCTAAAACTACTCAAAGACGAGATTCGTAAACCTTATTTTCTCAAGTTGAAGAAGTTCCTGTGGCAGGAGGGTGTACATAACCTGGGTGATGTTCAACTCCCCCTAAAGTGCTATCCTCATCGTGAGACGCCCTCTGTATACTTGTTCCGAAACGGGATCCTTTGATAGACTTACTTGTTCCTTCCTCTTTTGCGTAGCCAAAGATATCTATACGTGGTCGAATACACCAGTTGGCAGGATCAAAGTCGTAATCATTGGCCAGGACCCTTATCACAACATAGGACAGGCGCATGGTGAGAATAACGAAACAAATGCTCTCGTCCCTGGTCTGAAACCCGTTCTGATGTCTGCATATGACAGGGTTGTGTTTCTCAGTACCCAAGGGCGTCAAGGTTCCTCCTTCCCTCCACAATGTGAGTAAGGCTGTAAGGCTTCGCCATTTGTTCATTCATTGTGTATTCTAGATCTACGCCGAACTTAAGGCAGAGTACCCCACGTTTGTGCCACCAAAACACGGGTTGGTCACGATATAACTCCTAAGAAAACAATGGACCAATTCTTTTCCTGATAGAAACCTCCAGGCTTGGAGTGATAACGGTGTTATGTTGCTCAATGCCTGCCTTACTGTCCGTGCTAACACGGCCGCTTCTCATGCGAAGCAAGGGTACGGCCAATCATGATTTATTTCAATTAAATGGAATTCACTTACACCATTTTCGTTTGAAATCGTGCAGCTGGGAGGAATTTACTGACAAAGTCGTGGATATCTTGGACATGTATGGAGGTGCAGATCTATCCTCCAAAAATCCAGATAAAAGTGGCGGCCTTGTCTGGCTGGCCTGGGGAAGTTTTGCTATTAAGCGAGTTTCCAAACTGAATAAGGTGAGAAACATCTTTTGTGTGAAGGTTTGACTTTTTAAACAGCCGAGCACAGAAGAAACATTTAATTCTCCAAAGCCCGGTGAGTCACTATAATAGTATAAAGCTTGTCCGCGGCCTATCCTGATAACGTTCTGGCAAGCATCCTTCCCCCCTGAGTGCGCATCGGGGGTTTCTTGGGAATGGTCATTTTGTGAAAGCGAACTGTTGGCTGGAAGAACGATATGGAGCTGAAGGCAAGGTGGATTGGTGTCATCTCCCATGAAGCCTGTCTGCCCTAGACCGAAGACTTGTTATATCATGAACCCTTTATTCAATGACTGAAGTAATCAATTGACGAAGCGTAAACTGTGGTTAGCAGTACTATGCAATAATGAATGACTGGTGAATATTGAATATTGAATATTGAGCGTGCCACTGGAAAGATTGTTGATCTCGATCAGATACGACACGATCTATTGATCCAGAAAATTTTAAATTTAAATCCTCATCTGGATCGCTTAGTTGACACGTGGTTAAACCTCAAACATCTTCTACTCTTTTTCCGAAACTCTTGTTTCCGAACATCCGAATAATACGGCTAGTAGTTTTCTGTTGTCCAGTCGAACCGAGATTTAACTCCTATTAATGAAGATACAAAATGCTTCGATTATTGGAATTTAAGGAAGTTAGACTAGGTATACGAGACTTTACATTTCTTAAGTTACGATAGTCCCTTCGGCACAAAACCAGATATGAATATGTCCGCAGGGAGAGAATTAAGGATACAAAACTTCTCCTAAAAAGGAGCCACTAGGCGTAGTAACAGGATGTAGGATGGTGCTAAGGTACCCATGATAAGCGGTAACGAGGGTGATATTATGGTCTAGGTCATAGGATGCAGTAGCCGGCCTTGCTGGTCGAAAATTCGGCTCGAATGTGAGCCATTCACTTGAACAGAGGAGTCAGGCAAGCGGTTGCTTTGCGGTAATCGGGGGGGCGAGGGTAATCGTATGCTGTGTTGTTGGGCCTGAAGAGGGGTCGGTAGGTGGGGGAAATGATCCACAATCCCCTGCAAGTTTGATGGATCTGTATGAGACCTCCTAGTAGAATAGGGAATCACTGGTGTGGTCTCGCGATGAACAGCATGGGTGGAGTGTTGAACATGTGGCGAATGCTGGGGATGAGGAGTGTGGGGCTGTTGCTGGTGTTGAGAGTGTAAGGGAGACGTTGAATTAGGGTTCGACAAAGCAGGTTCATGAGGAGAGGAAAATGCGGGTTGCGAATAGGAATACTGTCGCGGGTCTTCACGACTATCTCCACGGACAATATAAGTGGGATTGGCGGTATAGGAGGCACTAGACATCGGTCTATCTGCAGAGTGGGAGTAATTCATATAGATGCTACTGCTCGACATAGAATTGCGTGATGAGTTCATGGGTATGGGACTCGGGTATGAATTGTACTGAATGGGTTTTGGAGCTGACATAGGTGGAAGGTGGTATGAAGACGTCGATGCAGCAGGCAGCTCAGGAGAGTGATCGCTCATCAAGAGTGGTTGATCCCAATTGCTACTCTGAATAACCGGAACAGAACGAGGAACAGTAGATGGTGGGGCATAAGTGGGGGACAGAGATCCTGTCCTTGTGGACGAAGGTGAGTCTCCTGATGAGGAATCGTGACTAGATATAAGAGAGTGGGAGGTAGTTGTGGTTGTGGCTGCTTGCTCAGGAATTTTGGGTTTGTCTTTCCCAGTTGGCCCCTTGCCTAGAGGTGGTCGATTAGCGGGGGGCATGTTGAGGGCAGCACGAAGGTTATTATTTTCCTCCTCAAGCTCCGATACCCGAGCCTCAAGTGCCTACATTATGATTATATCTTTGAGATGACAATGGACGATTGGACAAGGAACGAATTAACCTGAAGATGAGCTGCACGGCGAGCACGGAAAGCACGCTGTACATCGCGAGCACGGTTTGGTGGGAGATTGTCGTTTCTCTTACGACCGCGCTTCGAGGACATGAGGAGAAAGAGCAAGTCGGGTCTCTGCACCGATGGCGCCGAGTGCTGACTTAGTAGTAGCGCCGAGTGCTCGATCATCTTGCCCCCACACGCTTGGAATTTTTTTCCAGCACAGCTACGCCTCCCTTCGACATAAGTGTGTATCCCCGTGTTGTACAGCCATTCTTATTAGTTCATTTGATTCATACATAGATTCACATCCAAAAGCCTAAACTAATCATATCATGGCTCTAGATCTTCTACGATCCTCTCTCTTCTCCTTTCTGCTCAGCTCTGCTGTCCACCGGTCCGCACTTCCTTTCTAGCCGCCGCTTTGTCTCTATCTCGTTTGGCGAACAACTTATTCCGAGGGGCACCCTCTTTCGCCAGTTTGCGGTTCGCAGATTTATTCTGCTCAACGTATGACATATGTTGCGCGCCAGATAGTGCGGTGAGCGAACCAGTTGTCCGTTGGGCAGCTGGAAATTTTACTTGACCAAAGTCCTTGGACGTCACGGTACCTGCAAGATCTCCCTCGCCCCCTCTAATATCTGAACCCAAATCAGCCTCGCTTTCGTTGGCCAGTAGTACAGATGAGATAAGTTCAATCTGCTCATCTCGAGAACGATAGACTAGCCCTTCCATTTCTTCCAGCCCATCAAGATGTGTGATCACCTTGAATGCATACCCCTGGTCAATGAGGAACTGTTGCCGCTTGGTACTGTAGAACATTTCTTGTGTGTCTTTTGAAACCAAGGAATAAAAGAAGGCATTAAAACCTTCATCGTTACGTCTTTTTGCCCGAAGGATACGCCCTAGAAACTTGCTCATCAACCCATCAATCATAAAGGTAATCAGTCGTACCCAATCTCTGTGCCTCTTGGCGGCGAGACCCGAAATGTGAGGAGATCTGGATAAGGCAAGTTGCCTCGGGCAAATCTATTGAAGTGTCGCCCACCTGATCCGTGATGATAGAGTATAGATAAGATTCGATCTAAACAATTTAATCCTACCTTGGAAAGGAAAATTGTGTTGACCTGAGGGCTGTGTTGGAAGTGGGATAGGATCCGCATGCGTTCCACTTGGGGAGTACCCCCGTGGATGTACAACTCTTGAACTTACATGAGGAAAAATGCAGATCGATGACGTGATCAATGACTGACTAGACAACTTTTTGGCATAGGCCTTAGAGATCAAGCAAGAGAATTCTCAGTCATTGATCAAAAAGAAACAAAACAAAACCTACTTCCAACGCATACACGTTATCTGAGAAGACAATAACTTTATCCCCTCTGTCCTCATGGTACTTGATAAGGAACTGGCAAGCTTGGAATTTTTTTGGGTTCATACAATAGAGCAGCATGCGCTTTCTCGATTGCTCCCGGAGATATTCTCGATAAAATTCAGGGGTCATTGGACACCACACCTCTGCACACTATACCATCTCGTGTCAGAAATGTTCCAAAATCGACAGTATGCAGGGCGTACCTGAACATTCGCAATATGTCCCTTTGCAGCCAAATCCATCCAGTTAGCTTCGTACAGTTTAGGTCCAATCATGTAGTTCAAATCTGCAATCTTGTCATCTTCACGAACTAAAGTGGCTGCGGGTCATCTCTATCAGCACAGGTGTTGAAGGGTTCGAGCGTAAATGCTGTACCAGTCAAACCGAGTTTGGAATGAGCCTTGATAGTAGTGACGACGCGACGGAACATCGCGGCTGGAACAACATGGACTTCATCCAGTAGAATAAAACCCCATTCTCGCGAAGTTAAGAACTCCATCATCTTCTTGGACTCGTATGATCTATTATGCGTGTTCGCCACCATAGAATATGTAGACACCACAATACCACTCTCTCCTGCAAACTAATGGGAAGGGCATAGCAAATATAAGCAAGTTGATACTGACATCCCAAGCAGGTAACCACCTTTTCCTTCTGGTCTGCCGTGAAAACCGCTATCTGTCGATCTGTTATATTCGACCACTGCATAAATTGTTGCTTCCACTGCATCACGGACACCCTGAAAGACGGTGCAACATGAATGTTGTCAAGGTTATCCGAGGTATAAATCCTTACGATGATGTACACAGCACCAAGCACGATTTCTTGATGGTGCAGGCTGCAGTGATACCGACAAGTGTTTTTCCAGCACCGCATGGCAGGACGATGATTCCCGATCGGGCACGACTAGACGATAATGAGAGCAAGATACTGGATTAGAAATAGAGACTCACCCGTTCCCGAACATCTTGCTCAAGCTGGTTTCTTGATAGGGCCGAATCACTGTCGCTGGTTTTAGGTCAATGTCGAGGTTTGCATTGATAGTGTCGTTGCGAAAATCATATTCTTCCAGCATCGGATACTCGAGCTCGTTACACCTCTTTTTGACGTCCTAACAAAAAAGAATCAAACCAAGGAAACAGAAAACCATAGCCATACACAGCAAAGACAAACATCAATCTTTGAATCATCGATCTCAAATGAGTGAACGTTTTCATCGTCCTCTTCTACTTCATCTAGAACAGGGGTCAAAGTCTGAAGAGGAGAGATAACTCTGGCCTCTCGGATGACCTTGTCCTTTAAGAGTATTTGCAAGGTGGCGGGATGTGTTGATTCTACAAAGTATTTGTTGTGCTTGAGAACGAGCTTGACCTTGCCGTAGGAGAGTGTACGCTCTCGGATGAATTCAGTAATGGACTCAGGAACAGGAACCTGGGACAATTTAGATGAAGTACTTCGGATAAGGAATGCAGAAGAACACTAGGGCAAACCTTGGATAAGCGGTTCAAAACTTCGATAATATCCTCAGTTTGGAGACCGACAGAAACGGCAGCGTAAAGTGAATAGGAAGTCAGTTTGTACTCATGAATAAAGGCGGGTCTAATTAAAGGATGTAGCCAAACGGTCCAGGTAAAACAAGAGTTCATAGAGCATACCTGCTGACAGGTTCGCTGATGGCCGTCAAAAAGTCCTGAGCCTGCTCTGCTATAGGAGAGAAAGCCTCTAAGATGATATGGCCGTCATCCGGGCTAATCCATAGTGGACGAGAATTGTGATCTGGCTTGAGGTTCAACCACGAGAAGTCCTGGTCTTGAAAAATGTGGGATACAAGTGCATCTTGTCGCTGACGATGGACGCTTCCCATCTCTACATCCATCGTAGCAGGGCGTTCAATGTTACAACTTGAAATGGAATTGGTCACCAGAATGATCTAAGTACTCAGTCAATGTGTACCAGTCACGGTTAGTCACAATTAGTCACAGATTTGTTCTAACGTTGCATGTGATTTTATCACAATCAATTAAGCATAGTCTCGACTCGGAGGCTTTCAGAAGTTGAACCGCTTCTATCACCACCAAATTTCTTGGTTAGATATGTGGAAATCCACAGACCTCCCAAACCCGATTGCAGATGGTATCATTGATCATTTAATCCACTATATTAGCTCTGAATGCTCTCATCTACCCAGTTGGTTTTATGTATGGCCGCTTTGGTTCAGAGCTTGCCCCAAATCGACATCCTGAGCACCAAGCTGCAGCCCCACCCATTCCTCAAGAGGTTACTTTGACCGAGACCATTGCAAACGTTGAGATAGCTAGTAAGTTGTAGTATCTGCATGCCTCAATAAGACCTCTGAACCAATGTCTCAAGGACATTCACCTCCACTCTTACGACGAACAGGCAGTCGTTGGGGTAACGTTTCTGATAGCAGCAGCATCACCAAGTCCTCGATGAACTCATCCTGCCCTGGCACTCCTCATGGTCTTGACAATCATGCCATTCGACTTCGCCTTGAAGAAATTGATCGCAAGCTGAGTCTCATATCCTCTGAACAGTGAGCATATAATCCTTGGATCACGCATGGTCTCACGAATTTCAACTTAGATCTTCCAAGATTCCCTCTAATCGCGACACTAGCTCTGATCACCGCAAGAGACTCGAAGACGAGAAAGTCAATAGTATTGCTTTCATCTCAAAATCTACTAGCAACTCTTCTTGCCTTGCACCCATTGCAAATTTGCCTAGAAGATCTGCCCGTCCCTATGAAAAGGTCTACATCCCCGTTAAGGAATTTCCTGAGATCAATTTCTTTGGACTTCTAGTCGGACCTCGCGGTAATAGCTTGAAGCGGATGGAGCGAGAGAGTGGGGCAAAGATTAGTATTCGTGGTAAAGGGAGCATCAAGGAAGGAAAATCTCGACATGACTATTCCGAAGACGCTGAGGAGGACTTGCACTGCCTTGTCACCGCTGATACCGAGGAAAAAGTGTCTGCCTGCGTCAAAATGATTAACAAGGTCATTGAAACGGTGGGTGATCACCCATCTATATACATGTCTAGTCAGCCTAATGGCTTTCAGGCTGCTTCTACTCCTGAAGGTCAGAACGATCACAAGCGTAACCAACTGCGTGAGCTGGCTGCGCTCAACGGGACACTTCGGGATGACGAGAATCAAAACTGTCAAAATTGTGGAGGAAGCGGACATCGCAAGTTTGACTGTCCCAATCACAGGTCCCACAGTTCTCAAGTTATCTGTCGCGTTTGTGGAGGCAGTGGGCACATTGGACGCGACTGTGGTGTTCATCATTCCTCGATGGGTGGCTCATGTTCTGCGAACGCCGTTCATCACCCTATCACCAACAGCGTCTTCAGTCCCTTCGAATCCTTCCCGAGTATAACAGATCCTGGAGAAAGTATCAATAGATCTACCACGAACACACCCCATGCAAACGACCTTGAATTCAAGCCTCGACTCTCTACTTGGTCACATGATTCCATCTGGTCCTCATCAGGAAGTTTTAGCTCAGCCATGGGACACGCCGAACCATTTGCTAATGACAAGAGCTTTTGCCTTAACACTCAGCCTCAATACGATGACTCTCAAGCCCGAACTTGGAATGCGATACCCAACAATAGCTATCTCCCGAATTTGCATGTTCAGCCTCAAGACTCATCTCTTTACTTCGCCAAGACATCATATTTTAACAATCAGCACACCTCAAGTCAACTGAATAACTCTTGAACGACTACGTCCTTTTCAATCCTAACTTCGGAATTTCCTTGATTAATCAAGCTCATTGCTTCAAACTGGACGAGTCTTCCCGTCCATGGCTCTGTCATTCTCATCTCCTTAACTGCAGCAAATGAACCTTTTGTATACTTTCACATTGCCAAACAACATGGTCTCGCTTCCGGCCAGCATCAATATTATGTGTAGCAAGCTCACAGCCGAGTTATCACCAGCGACAGGCGCACTTACTTTTTACTTTTCTGTTCACTTTTCGCATACTCGCTTGTCTCACAACAAAACAGAACTGTTGGAGACCTGGAAGGAATGAATTGTACATCACTATTGGACCGCTCTATTCTGTTTTCTTCTTTTGTGCCGCCGGGTAGATCTGTCTGGACCAGCAATAGAAGTATCTTCTGTGGTGTCTCTTGACCGTTTTTGAGGCATTGTCCCTTCAAGCTTGTCGGCTCTTACAAAACACGAGACAAAGAACCCATTGGTGAGATCGTCACCGGGTAGGCACCGTACCATGGATTGTGCATCTTCTGTATAAAGTATGTGTTGATAGGATTCAGCCCCATATATTGATAATGTTGCGGACCTGGGTTCGCACACTCCTCTGCTACTCCTCGTCTGGTCCAAGTAGGCAGGACACACTCAGGCGACGCCAGCTTGAAATGGTTATTACTCGCAAGAGCCTCCTTCACAACATGCTCATTCTCAGCTGCGTGAATGCTGCACGTCGAGTACACGATCTTCTCTGCTCGCGGGACTGGAACAAAGAATCGAGGAAAGGCTATCAATCGTCTAAATTTGCTGGTCCACCAGGAGGGACTTACATTTCATGGCATGTTTGATCATCATGAGCTGGAATAATGCTAGTTTGTTCAAGCGTTCCTCGTGTTGCTGCGGGTCATCCTCTTCTGCCAGTGATAGTATGAGATCGTTGAAGGTAAGGACTAACTGAAACTAATGAATACCTTTATCCAGAAGGTAGTCGAGTCGGTTGACAATCCCTGATCCACTGCATGACGGGTCAAGGAGTCTTTGGGTCAATAAAGTGAGGAGGTTATTTTTTGAGGGTAAATATTGAAATATTTACATATGAGTAGCTTCAGAGTATGGCGCAGTGTGGGGATCAACGCTAAGAAAATCCAGGTTCAGCGGTGTTACATTCTTGCACCCTGCCTTGGATAGCATTCGAATCAAGGTTATAAACCGCTTACGATCACGCTCAAAGGCAAAGAGCTATGAAAGTCAGATTGGACAGTGATCATGATCGGGAAGACAAGTAAGCCAACCTTGCCTTTATTGCACATTATAGCACTAAGATGGGAGGTTTTATTCCCTGGCGCTGCTGTAGCATCGATAACAACAGCTTCGTCTACCGCGGGAGGAGAAAGGATTACTGCTGGGAAGCAAGATGCCTTGTCTTGGAGAATGACTTTTCCCTGGTTGTAACA